>JACEFZ010001835.1:52500-59204 GCA_014155875.1 Cepaea nemoralis
CAGCTATTGTTCGTAGCTTCTGTTTGGTAACATATTATTTGTGGCTTCTGTTTGGTAACATATTATTTGTGGTTTCTATGTTAAAATTCTACTAAAAGTCATAATGCGAAGACTTCGTAAGAAAATGGAAGAAGAGATTAACGTGGTTCAAGCTGGATATAGACAAGGAAGGGGAACAAGAGATCACATATTCAACATGCGTTTAATAATAGAGAAGTGCAGAGAATTTAATGTAAACCTATTCTCATGTTTTGTGGATTATTCAAAGGCATTTGACTGTGTACAGCATCAAAAACTTTGGGAAATCATGAGGAATATGGGCTTTCCATCACATGTACTACATCTCATAAAAATGCTGTATCTAGACCAACAAGCAGCAGTTAGAATAGATGGCGAGACATCAGATTAGTTTGACATCAAGCAAGGAGTCCGTCAGGGCTGCGTGCTGTCACCCTATTTGTTTAACCTGTACGCCGAAAATATAATGAGAAATGTAAGAGATGATATAAACAGGGAGCCATATGATGCCCTAAATATCGGCGGTCATGACATACCAGAGATTCGATATGCTGATGATACAGTATTACTATCCACAACACAGAATGGCATAGAAAACCTAATAACCTCAACACAATTGGATAGTGAAAATCACAACTTATATCTTAACATAGCAAAAACTAAGATAATGCATACAGATAAAACTACTATGGAGAAAGAAATATACATTAATGGGAGAAAATTGGAGGTGGTGGAAAATTTTGAATATCTTGGGTCATTGATTACCAATAATGGTGACACAATGAAAGAAATTAAACGGCGACTATCCATTGCTCTTCAAAGACTAAAACAGATGGATAAATTATGGAGTGGGACAGACAGAACTACAACAATTAGATTTTTAAGAGCATGCATCTTTCCCATTGCAACATACGCCTGTGAGACATGGACACTTACTAAACAAGCTGAACAGCGCATAAATTGCCTTTGAATATAAATGTTATAGACGAGTTCTAAGAATATCTTGGGTAAAGAAAAAAACAAATGCATCCATATTTCAAGAGTTGAATATTGAGGAGGGATGGATATTAAAGACGATAAAACAAAGACACTTGAAACGTCACGACAGTTTGGAGAGAACAATAATGGAAGGGTATATGCCTGGGAAGAGAGGAAGAGAAGAAGGGTGCAGGATGTGGCGGATGATCTCCAGATGGGTGTATCAGACGCGGGACATCTTGCTTATGATCGAGAAGTTTTCCGGAAGGTTGTTATGGGAGCGAGGTTCTGCAAAGGACATGCTACTGAATGAATGAATGAATGTTTAAATTCACTCAGAGAATTCCTTGTTTTGAATAAACTGCTGAAACAAAATGTGCGAGTACTTTGGTGTAATCGTTAGTAGGTTAATAGTTCCGTCGCCCTGCTACTGAGCTGAGTGCGTGGAGCTGCACTGTGAGCTGTGGATTTCATATGGAATGCCTTTACATCTGGCCGCGGTTGTTTGTAGCGCTGTTTATAAATGTATAATATGGCACTTGTCAGGGAGTCTTCGCGGATAAGTGGTTACACCGCTTGCTCGCACTCTGAAAGTTGTGGGTTCGATTCCGGGGTACGTCGTTCGGTTCACGAGTGCAATTTTCTCGGAGACTCCTGAAGATCGTCGCTGGAACGAAAAGTTCGTGCTTTGTGCGATACTTTCGGCAGGCCGCATTGTGGAAAGAGACACGGCCATATTCGATAACACCCGGTGCAATGAAGTCGATATTTTTGCCTTTTAAACTAATTGTTTTTTTTTTATAACTTGTATTTTGCCTTGGGAAACGCCTCTTGGGAATCTAACCCTACACATTCACCACCGTTGGCTGCTGTTCTAACAAACTAAAGTCAAGAGGATCGACTGCATTGTACCGGATGCAGTCCCATCTATCTTAGTCTCTCTCCTAGGAACGACAAACTGCGTGCTGAAAGAATCGCACAAAGCACGAACCCCGCTGCTCCAGCAAGGAACTCCCAGGAGACTCCGGAAACCTTGCACCTGCGATCTGAACCATGCAGTCTGGGTAACGAACCCGCGATCTTCAGAAGCGAGGCAGACATCTTCTTCGCCGCGGATGTAAGCTGGCAATGAAGCTGCAGCGGGAAGACATTCCTAATTGATTTCGCCCTCCCGAACCCCAGCTCCGGCGGCGCCTGGGGTCTATTACTCACTTCTGCTGTCTTCAGAAGACACCTCTGCTTCTCTGCTCGGCTCCTCAAAACACATCCAGACGACATTAACAAGTTTCGACTTCCGTTAATATGTTTCTATTTCCGGCAGCGCCGCCGATTGGAGAAAATTTGATCACGTGGCTAATCACGAGACTAAACTGGTAGATAGAATCATGGAGGATATCTTGAATATCTATTACTTTGTGGCTGTAGTAGATGGTTTTCGCCTGTACTATGAATGTAAATGTGATGGTTGATGTTTGGTGGGTAGGCAGAGCGGTGAGCCTGGGCTTTCAATCAAACTAGACTCCCACAGCATATCACGTTGTCTCGCTTTGTGTGGGTTGTTGTGCCTCTGTCTGATGTGCTTGTCTCCCGCAAAACTTTTTCGCCTGTAGACGTACGAAAAGGCCAGGCAATAACTAATACTAATAGTGTGAGCAAGCCCAACCTCGTCAACATATCAGATGTAAGAGATGATTGAAGGGTCATGATCGCATATGTTTCTTGCAGACCAGGAGCTTGTAGTAATAGAAGAAGAAGAAGAAGAAGAAGAAGAAGAAGAAGAAGAAGAAGGAAGAGGAGGAGGAGGAGGAGGAGGAGAAGCAGCAGCAGCACCACCACCACCACTAGCAGCAACAGCAGCAGTATTATGCAGTTCATTTTACGATAATAAGGCTCCAGCTGGTTGGGGTTGAATTCATCCACTGTGGATTGGGCCCTGCTAGATGTCCCTGTGATAAAATTCATCCACAGTGGATTGGGCCCTGCTAGATGCCCCTGTGATAAAATTCATCCACTGTGGATTGGGCCCTGCTAGATGCCCCTGTGATAAAAGAGCAGCAGTTGTCAAGGCACTAGTTGTTGCCATTAGAGACATCTTGTTCCAAAACCAAACTGCTGTTGGTAATGGTAAATGATCATCACCCTCACTGTACATGAATTTTCCCATAAGCGCTCAGTATCACCCCCCCCCCCCCCTACCTGTCATACTACATAACTGTGTGACTTACTTATGGACTCGCCCTCGTAACATTTTCTATCCAGCTATGCACCGCTTTACGGGAAATCGCTAGGGGCTAAGTCCACTGAAAACCCACCATGCGGGAGACATTTCACGAGTGACGCCGAAGTTGAAAGTGAAGTGAAAACGTGGTTTAGAATACAGAGCACGCAGTTCTATGCAGCCGGTTTGGCAGGACTGATAAAACGATGGGATAAGTGCATTAATATTGGTGGAAATTATATTGAGAAATAAAGGGACAATGTATGTATAAAAATAAACTGGTTTCAAGTTGTTATCATATTTAGTTATTTTTGGACAACCATTTGTGACTTACTTATTAACTTACCCTCGTTTATTATAATATGAGGAAATCTTATGTTATAATGTGATGTCGCCCAGTGTTACAATGTGAGGTTACTAGATGTTACAATGTGAGATATCCAAAGCTACATGTGAGGGTACTCAGTGTTTCATTGTGAGATCACCCAAACCTACACGCAAGGGCACTCAATGTTACAATGTGGGGACATCCATTGTTACACCGTGCGGACACTTGAAACAACAGCAAGATGACACTATCTCAGTGAAATAGGAAACTGACAAACACATTACTATCAGCCACACCACCACAATTACATCAACGAATATCTTACACTTTTCATGCTCCACAACCTCATCGCGCCCCACACAATATTAATGCAGTCATCACGCACACATTGAGAGACTACATCCCAGCTCACGTCCTGCCTGTATTTGCGGATATTCCCGGAACAAAGGGGATTAAAGATGACAGACAAACGAGACGCGCGTCCGGTTTTACCGGTGTACCAGGAAATTGTCACCTCCAGAAGTTTGGGACAAATTCCTTTATTTAGCAATAATCACAATGACAACAACAACAACAACAACATAATAGTAACAAATATTATTATCATCACCATGTGCCTTTCCGATAAGCATGGGCGGTCATGTTTTGTCATCTCACACGATCACAAGAGTCGTGGATCAGCTCAGTGTTCTTGTCTCGACCATACCATGTGGCCAAGCCATCCAGAAATTTACTTCTCTGCCTTTCCCTTCTTCAGTTGAATCTTGACAGTTGTCACTAAGTCCTCCAATTCATTTCTTCTCATAACATGTCCAAATAAATTGCGACTGTCTACGTCTAATTTCTCTAATCAGTTTGCGGTTTTAATTTGGTTTTATAAAATATTATAAACAATCTTAAAAACATTATCACACAATTTTTATTTTATTTTTTTTTAAATTAAAAAAACAAATAATTGCATATCCTTTACAGAACGTTGCATTCAACCCCATCATTTTTGACTGTTTGTGATGTCTTGGCAAGTTTACATACAGTAGTTTATTGCTATTGCTTTCTGAAGAATCGGCACTCATACCATTTTATAAAAACCATTACAATGCGGTCTACTTCCAAATCGCCAGAAGCTGTGTTTCTAACTCGGTATGCCGGATTACGAATTGAGTCTCTAACAGTTTTACCACAGAGCCGATTACTGCAACAAAACCAGCAAAACCAACATTATCAATAACAAATACCCTCTTTCTATCATGATTGTGTCCGCTGTCTCTTTCTCTGCCAATTATCCCTCCTTTTTAGTCAATTTTTCTGCTTGTCTCATTCCGGTTCCTTGTATCTGTTTGGTAAAAGTGCTTTCCTGAATAGCAAAACCCGCACCCCTCAATCTCCTCTGTCTGTCTGTCTGTCTGTCTGTCTGTCTGTCTGTCTGTCTGTCTGTCTGTCTGTCTGTCTGTCTGTCTGTCTCTCTCTCTCTCTCTCTCTCTCTCTCTCTCTCTCTCTCTCTCTCTCTCTGTTATTCTCTCTATCTCATTACCCTGCACTTATGTCCTTCACGTATTGTTTAGTTCCTCATCTTCTATCCGGAGGTGTCCACGTATTGTTTAGTTCCTCATCTTCTATCCGGAGGTGTCCACGTATTGTTTAGTTCCTCATCTTCTATCCGGAGGTGTCCACGTATTGTTTAGTTCCTCATCTTCTATCCGGAGGTGTCCACGTATTGTTTAGTTCCTCATCTTCTATCGGAGGTGTCCACGTATTGTTTAGTTCCTCATCTTCTATCCGGAGGTGTCCATGTATTGTTTAGTTCCTCATCTTCTATCCGGAGGTGTCCACGTATTGTTTAGTTCCTCATCTTCTATCCGGAGGTGTCCATGTATTGTTTAGTTCCTCATCTTCTATCCGGAGGTGTCCATGTATTGTTTAGTTCCTCATCTTCTATCCGGAGGTGTCCACGTATTGTTTAGTTCCTCATCTTCTATCCGGAGGTGTCCATGTATTGTTTAGTTCCTCATCTTCTATCCGGAGGTGTCCACGTATTGTTTAGTTCCTCATCTTCTATCCGGGAGTGTCCATGTATTGTTTAGTTCCTCATCTTCTATCCGGAGGTGTCCACGTATTGTTTAGTTCCTCATCTTCTATCCGGAGGTGTCCACGTATTGTTTAGTTCCTCATCTTCTATCCGGAGGTGTCCATGTATTGTTTAGTTCCTCATCTTCTATCCGGAGGTGTCCATGTATTGTTTAGTGCTTTCTCTTCTACCTTCAGATGTTGAGGTGCCATTATGCTTGTCTATGCCTACACCTTCTATTTTAAAGCTATGACAAACTCATCATCATCATCATCATCATCATCATCATCATCATCATCATCATCATCATCACCACCATCATCATCATCACCATCATCATCACCATCATCATCATCATCATTCATCATCATCCAGTGCCTTGCCGGCTGGTGTGGGCTACCATGCTTCTCCACAACTGCGATTTCCGACGGCATGGATCAATTCGTGTGTTGACTCCCTTTAATACCGTGAAACAAGACTGTGAAGAATCTTCTCCCGCTGTCTTCCTCTATCTCTCATTCCGCAAATCTTTCCGGTTGTGAAAACATATTCCAGTTTTTGTCTTCTCATAATGTGGCCAAAAAACGACAACTGCATCTTTCTGATGTTTGTGATACGTTGTCTTTGTGACTTAGCTTCCCTCAAAATGTCATAATGCTCATTTGGGCTGTCCAATTAATGAGCTAGTTTTACAAGAAACAAATTAAAACCATAAACTAATTAGAGGAATTATACGTAGACAGTCACAGTTTTTTGAACGCGTTATGAGAAGAAATAAATTGGAGAACTTTGTGACACCTGGCAAGATAGGGGTGACGAGAACAAGGGGAAGACAGAGAAGCAAATATCTGGATGGCTTGGCCACATAGTATGGTCGAGACAAAAACACAGAGCTGATCCACGACTCTGGTGATCATGTGAGATGGTGAAACATGTCCGCCCACGCTGACCGGCATGATACATGATGACGATGACCCTGACACTCATGTTGGCGCGAAGGCTATTATATTATCTGGCCGAACTCTCCTTGTAGTTAACTGACCAGTTATCTTTATCGACGCCTTCTCACCCCGGAACATCCTAACAATTACCCCAAA
>JACEFZ010001836.1:0-12500 GCA_014155875.1 Cepaea nemoralis
GGCCGGGGGACCTTTGCTGACACGCCATCAATGGGGAGATGGTGGTCGCGTTCTACAGGTTTAGTAGTGTTGCAGCCTGTGGAAACTAACTGTATGTCATTTTGCGACGAAAATCCACTGGTCATTACACACCTCTGCAGCACTATGAATACTTCCTGTTTGTGCACTTTTTGTCAAATGACTGTGCACTCTTTAGTTTTAAGGTATGGATTGTTGTTTTAAAGGTGTCCTTCTCTTCTTTAAGGAGGCGGATTTCTTTTGAAGGCGAGCGTTTTCTTCTTTAAACACGGCAATGATATTAGTTGTGTTGTTGGAAATAAAGTCTTTTAGCCTGTCCTCCAAAGCCTGGATGAGTTCACGACAGGCGTTGTGGTTGTGTGGTTCGGCTGAGGAAAGAGTGACTAAAGATGATGTGTTAGTCTCATCAGATTGGGCTACTGAACTGTGATGTTCGTCCAGCTTGAGCTTGGGATCAGTGTCTGCAGATTCACTAGACCACACTTGTGAAGTTGGCGTTGAAGAAATCCGACGTTTGGGTGGCGTGCTCGTCAAACTTTTCCCCGTCTTGTCTTTGTTTGTATTTCATGGCGCTTGGATAAAGTAGAGTTCCGTAAGTTGGACGCCATATTAGTAATGTATGAGGCTCCACAGGCCGGGAGTGCACACAAGTTCGCCGCCTTTCGGTAACGCGTGCTTGGCGACTAACCACGCGCTAGTCCCACCAGGGTGACCAGATTGGCTTTTTAAAAGCCAAATGTGACAAATTTGGCTTTTTTAAAACAGGTTTGGCGTCAGAAAATCGGTTTGGCTTTTTTTTGGCTTTCTTTTGGCTTTTTAACAATTTGCAATGGTATATGCCTCTTTTTTGAATTTTTACAGTTAATTGTTGTCTTGTGTTACTATTTTTAAGCAAAAACAAATGCAAAATGATAAGCTTATCTGGCCATGTTCTATGCGCACTGAAGCACTGCGCAGCTTACTGTTTAGTAGTTAAGTTGTCAAATTAATTATACCTTCATAGCAATCGCGAGTCGCAACTCGCAAGTATTTCTTATTAATGTTATTGACTGAACCTATTATCATGCCAAAGTGGAAACCATCTTATGATACTAATCGGAAATATAATGATCAATGGGAAAAGACATTTGTGTGGCTCAAGAAATCCACTGACGGTTCTGAACAGGCATATTGCAAACTGTGCCATTGTAATATTGTTCCAAGATTTTCAAATCTCGCAAATCATGCAACTACAGAAAAACACAAGCGGGGCGCGCCATCTTCTTCACAAAAACCACTTTCAGTGGTGACAATAAGCAAGAAAATTGATGACAAAGTTAAATTAGCTGAAAATTAGGATGAAATTGAAAAATGTAATCAATCATTAAAAAATTGCATTGGTTTTGCATCCGATGGTGCTTCCAGTATGGTTGGATGCAACAATTCAGTTTGGTCCAGAATGACAGATGTATCTCCTTCATGTGTTAGTATAAGTGTGTTTGCCATTCATTAGCATTGTGCATCAAATATACAGTGTCAAAACTACCTTAAAACATTGGACTTTTGCTGACAGAAATACCAAATTGGTTTAGACATAGCAATCTAAGACGAGAAGCATTTAAAGATTTATTCAAAATTATGAACTCATCGACAGAATTTCAGCAAGCTAGAACTGCATCACTTCCTTTGAGATAATTTCTTCTATTCGCTGGATTGTCCGGGGAAAAGTAATGTTCAACATTTTAATAAATTGGGAAGAACTCAAGGCTTATTTTATTTCTGCTGAATCAGCAAATTATTACACTAAATTTAAGTCACGACTTATAAAGGAAATGCTTCTAGATCAAAGACACTACCTTTATTTTCATTTCGCAACCCCTATTATGCAGGAATTCGAAAGGTTAATAGCCTTTTTTCAGAAAAGTAAGGCAGATCCTCACGAATTACATGAAGAACTATTTTTGCATTATAAGCGTCGTAATAGTAGGACTTATGATACCAATAATAAGAAAAACGATGTTTCTAATGTTGATTTTGGCATCAAATTCCTGTCAGAGTGTGATAACTACATTCAGAAAAGTTCTGATACAAAAATTAATTGCCAACAAGAGGTCTTAGATCTCAAAGAAAGATGCTTATCAGTGCGAGAAGAAGCACTTTATCAAGTTAGAAAGCGGCTTCCTTCAGCAAGAAATATATTTAAAGATCTAACCAATTTTAACCCTGGAATAGCCTTAAACCTGGCTTCTAGACCACTATTTTCGAAATTGTCCTTTTTGAATTTGGCTGAAGAAAACTACACTATTATTGAAGAACAATACAGAAAATTTTATAGATTGGAAGGAAGAAGAACAATTGAAAGAAAATGGACTGCCTAAAAATGCAGAGCAGTTCTGGCAAGGAGTCATGAAACATCCCCAATTTAAAGAGCTTGCTTCTTTTGTTCTTACTTGCTTAATAACACTTATTAGCAATACCGCAGTGGAGAGGATGTTCTCTCTTTTAACATGCATAAAAACCAAAGCAAGGAATAGACTTCAGCTGTCCCTCTTAGAAGCAATTATTAGAATTAGAGCAGAACCATTATCTTCAAACAAGTGCTGTAATGAATTTGTACCTTCATCCAAAATGTTGAATGATTTCAAAGCTGGAATAGTATATTCTAATGAATCTTGTACTGAATTCAACAATGAAGAGGAATACTTATTTGAAGAAGAGGTCTTCATGTGATATAAGTATATTATTAATATATCTTGTTACTAGGCAATGTTTGGCTTTATTTTGGCTTTTTTATTTCGTGACTTGGCTTCTTTTGATCACGGCGATCTGGTCACCCTGAGTCCCACATGGTTAAATCACACGTTGTCGTTAACCGATAATTGGTAGTTTTCAAAACTGAACGTTCTTACCTTACATTTCACAAAGAAATCAGCATTTCACTAAATAATAGTCACATAAACTTAATATATTAATTAGTATTAGATCCAGTTTTAGAAAAACACAATGATATACACAGCATCTCGATTGAAATAGGCAAAACTTTGTTAAATTATATAAACATTGGGAGAGCTTGTGAAATCACGTCCGCTGGTAGCCGGAGTACAAGGAAATGAGCGGGCTGACAAGCTCGCAGGTGAGGCTACTGTGGAGGGCGGACGCGCCATGGACCAAGCCGACATTCTGAATGCTCTACGAGAAGTAAGACTTTTGCGAGAACCAAGTGATGACTGTCAATCTACAACCATGGCCAGACTGCGAGAACAGCAAATTAAAAGAGGGGTGGCCAAGCACTACGCAGGAAGCCAAAGAAGATTGATAAACCAACACAGAACTGGTGTCGTTAGCCGCTACACGCTGCGGCATTTGCTGAGGAGGGGATCCGAGTACTTATGGACTGAATGGTTCGATGTGCAATGAGGATGATCTGTCGACTAACTAACTAACTAACTAACTAACTAACTAACTGCTATCAGTCAGCGCCGAATGTTGGGCGGCGCTCACCAAAGCCGATACCCCACATTGTACCATCAGCTTGGGAGGGGGGACGCAATTGTGAAGGTACAAGCAGTATCTTGGTGCGAGGATAGGCAACCTAAAGACAGGGTAGACCAGGCCGTAAACCTTGTTTGGCAACTGGTCTAGGATCGAAGCTCCGACAGACGGACAGCTAGAGCATTGCTTTTCTGATCCGGCAGCGTCCGCGGCTTCTCTTGTTCCATATATATATATATATATATATATATATATATATATATATATATATATATATATATATATATATATATATATATATATATATATAATAGTGTTACCTTCCCTCTTGGGTAAGCTAAGCAGGCCGTGAGGCAAATCATGCTGTATGGGGAACAAATGTTCTCTAACATTCAGCCAAAGAATTGTGCTATTCTTGAAGCACAATTGTAACAACCGTCTGTAAAGTCGGCCAGGTTCCAGTAGCCGAATTATTATTATACGGCCAAGTCAAGAAATCCCTCATAGAAGGGGTTTCGAAATCTGACCATCCCGTGGACAGGCAATTGACCATACGCTGGACTACCACGGCACCCCGCCTATGTAGTAGATTAATAAAAGGAAACTCACTAGTGCCTACGGTAGCTTGAAGTGTGAGACAGCGCTGGGTGCTCAACTTGAGTTGTGGGACAGGGCTGGATGTTCAGTTTGAGGTGTGGGTCAGGTCTGGATGTTCAGTTTGAGGTGTGGGATAAGGATGGGTGTTCAGGTTTGAAGTGTGTAGCAGGGCTGGATGTTCAATTTGAGATGTGTGATAGGCTAATTTATTCAGTTTGAGGTGTGGGATAGCGCAAGGCGTTCAACTTGAGGTGTGGAACAGGGCGTGGCGTTCAATTTAAGGCGTAGGACAGGGTTGAATGTTCTACTAGAGGTGTGGGACACGGCTGTATGTTCAGCTTGAGGTGTGGGGCAGTGATAGGTGTTCAGCATGAAGTATGATACATTATCTTGGCTTCATTATGAAAAGACAAAAACTGGAACATAATATAACAGCCAGCTTATCAGCCTGTTTATTCCCATGCATTCCCGTATGGCCAGGGCAAAGAATCCATACAATACTCACAATCTGTGACTACTGAAGCACAATGTGTGGTGAATGATACAGAGATAAACACTCAGAGTAGATAAATGACAGTCAATTATGATAGTATCGAAAATAAAAGCAAATAAACAGATAAATTATGTTGGTGATTAGAAGTTTCAAGTAACACGATCGTGAAAGGCAAGCTGGTTTATCATGTGATGATCAAGATGATGTTTTGTAAGTTGTAGTATAAACACACACACTAACATACTTTCGTTCTGAAACTGGAGGGTCACTGTGTTGTTAGATAATACTGTACAGACATGACGTTCGCAGCCATTCTTAATGTGCTCGGAGCCCACAGGAATGCATTGTCCCTCAACGCGGCAACCTAAGTGTCACACATACAGCTGAATCAACTCAGGTTGTAAGTTAGTCTTTATCTACATCATCATCATCATCATCATCATCATCATCATCATCATCATCAAGTTGTAAATACAGTATTGCAAATGCAGAAACACGTAATGTGTTAATGTATTGAGTTGCTTAAAGAAAAGCAAATGGAAGATTATTGAGAAGGTTAAATTTAGAACAGCACAAGCAATAGGACAGTTCACAATATGAAGAACATTTTCAGAATGTATGTATGTCAATCGAGACGAGAAAAGCGTTTTTAGGAGCTGTATTGAGTCAGTCATGATGTACGGAAGGAATCATGGATGTATAAGACTCGAGAGGAATGATGTAGAGGCTGCCGAGATGTGGTTTAATTGAATAATTAAGAGAACACCATAGACCAGGGGTCAACAATCTACGGCCCGCGGGCGGGATCCTGCCCGTGACGTCAGTTCATCAGGCCCGCCGACGGTACTCGAATTTACTTGATATAACGAATGGAACACGATACATTGTGATAAAATTTAAATTTAAATATTATGTTTAGAATACTAGAAGATCTTCACACACGTGGAGAACCTCCTGTCTGCTGTGTGCCTTAAATTTACCATTTTATATTTTACATTATTGTATCTAGATTTTCTTGTATATTATGTTGTTTGCTTATTTTGCGAAATCCCATGTTCTTCCCTGACTCACGGCAGCACCGCCTACGCTCTGACGTTACCATGGTTTCCATGGCAATACACACAAACTAACATCTTTCTCGCTCCCAGGTGCATTCGGCTATCAACACAGGTCCGATGCTTCAGAACTAGTTACTTCTTTTTGCCTGCCATCCATTTTATAGGTATGTAACAAGAATTTATGTGTTTGAGAGTGATAGGTAAGTGAACTACAAGTGTGAATGGAGGCAATAAAGTAGCAAACATAGCATACAAATGTCATAGAAGCCTTGTGTTATTACGAAAATATTATCCACAGAGCAGAAACATGTCCCGGTCAAGGTGTTTAATACAGCTGGTTTTCTAGGCCAGTGTTTTCAAACATTTCTGTTGAAGCAGATCCTTACACAATATTTAAGTTGCTCAAGGAACTCATTGCGATGATCCAAGCGTTCTGTCCTACTTTATGTAATAAACTAGATAGGCAGAAATGTTGGATTTATACGATTTTGGTTTGTTTCGGCGAAACCTCAGGCTGCCACTTGTGGAACCCAGGATGAAAAACACTGCTCTAGGCTGTTTATTTAGGCCGGCCCTATTTATATATTTTGCAAACCTTATTATGTGATATATTCTGTTACCAAAGGTAGCTATAAACTGTATATGCACCTTTGGTTAGCCGTAGCTTCACCAGTGACCCCTAGTCGTAAGCTGCTTTTCTTGTGTTTCAATAGGATTGTAATTATGTTTCTAATTCAATGTCTTTTTCATTATCAGATCCCATTTACTTCACTCTTCATTGTGGCTACTAAGAAAATAAAAATGGACGCCGAGGTCACGTTTTTAATAACGAATGGTGAGTAAAGTATTTTTTGTTATATGGAAACAAAGGACCAGAAAACCAATTGACGAGTCCGTCTCAACTTATCTTGTTCATTCGTGGTGTCAATTTGGACTTTCAGATAACGGAAGAGATGGCATCCATTTGCAGCATGCATGGAACAAAAACTGGAAAAGCCATTTTTGTGGGAGTGCAAAAACTTTTGCAAGACTATAACCTTTAGTGGAATCAGCTTCGATGTGTTACAGTTGATGGGGAGGGGGGGCGGAATAGGAATATATGACTGGAGTGAGAATGGTCTAGTGGGGCAGATCAGGACTCAGTTGGGAGATTTGTAATTTCCTCATGCTCTGTCCATACACTACATCATACATCAGCAAGCAATTTGTGGAAAAGACTTTGACAATTTCTTGTGTACTGAAATCAACCGTCTCTGTTGTGAACTTTATTCGGGGACATGCACTCAGTCACCGTCAGTTCCAGGCTTTCTTGAAGACATTGCCTCTGAATTCTGTGACTTGCTTTATCACACATCAGTGAGGTGGTTCAGCTGCGGTAAAATCCTGTTTCGTGATTACAATCTCCGAAACGAAATAAATGTTTTCCTCACTGAAAAAAAAGAGCTGATCCAGAGCTGTCAGATGCTATCTGGCTGTCAAAATTGGTATTTATTTTTTTGGTCGACATCGCATCCCACATGAATGAACTGAACTTATGCTTCAGGGAAAGCAGGGAAGGTGATCTCTATAGAATCAACAACGGATTTCGGAGAAAGCTGTCATTGTTTGAAGCACAACTGGAAGGAGAGGACGTTTCCTATTTTCACTGTTTCGAAGAGTTTTGAGCTACAATCGCCGAAGGTGTCAACATCGATTCTCCGAAAATAAATTATTCGTGACTTGAAGAAGCATTATTTGGAGGGATTTTCAGATCTTGACAGAACTGAGAGTGACATTCTTCTTTTTTCAGAATCCATTAGAGTGTGACCATGATGATGTGCCAGTTGAACTACAGTTGGAGCTCATTGATTTCCAAGCAAATGACTTGTTGAACGAGAAACACAGAAAAGGAAAACTTATTGAATTTTATCACTGTTTACCTGATGTTGAGTTTTCGGAACTGAAGAAATTTGCTTCTGGTATGGCATCAGTGTTTGGACCAACTTATCTCTGTGAGCAAAATTTTCAGTAAATGAAGTATGTGAAGTCAACATATCGATCGCGATTGACTACTGAACATTTGAAAGCAACTCTCTTGATTGGATGCAGCAATTCCAAACCAAACTTGAAAACCAAACGTCAGTTTCACAAATCTCACTAAGCATTTTTTTTTTTGTTTTTGCTGCTTAGTTTTTGAGATTCGGATATGTGCACATTAATTCTGATGTAAATATTTTTTTGTGTGTGCTGTCGTCGCCTTCATTGATAACTTTTTTTAAAAGTAAATAAATATGTTGGTTGTCTTTGTTTTTTTGTTGTTTTTTTTTGTGCATTGCACGCCAGTCACTCATGATTAGCATAGAATGCTATACATAGTTTTTCATCTTTTTTTTTTTTTTCTCCAGAGCTTTCATTCTGGCTTGCAAGTATTTTAGACAATGATTATTCAGCCCACGCTCGTCATTTTGCCTGTTATCCGGCCCACTGTGAAAAAAGTTTGGCGATCCCTGCCATAGACGGATAAAAAAGAGCAGTGAAGATATCTTACAAGACATTATCTTACACGTAAATCTTGTTTTTCTCATCAGAAGGAGACTGTCGATATTATTTTCGCACGTTACTGAGAAGGAAACATTGGAGTAGAATCGTGACAACGGGTAATTTGGCTGAAAGGCAGGGGAAGAACGAGTGAGAAGATGCTGGGCATTTTGACATCGCGGCATGAAGAAACATCTTTATCAGAAGTAACTGGCAGTACACGAGACAGGTTATGGACAGACATTATCACCAACGCCACAGGAATGAACTATAAGAAGATGAAACAGAGTGCAGAATATGGGAACGTAATAAAACATGTGGATAAATGATTGTATTCTTCTCGAGACACAAGCAAGCAAGTTATTCGTGTTGTAGAAGCCCCTCACTTTCAGGAATTGATTTGCCCACTCATGAGTACAGAGCATAATACCATCAAGTCCGGATATGACTTGGCAAAGAATACAAGCAGTGTCGCAGTCGTGTAGTACAGTGTAAAGATAAGTGTTCTCTTCTTCGTTCCGTTTTGGAGAGTATTGCGTCACAACTAGTTGTTTAGGTCAAAGCTCAGTACTTCGGCAAGCCTTTGTGTAAACCTTACTTCGTCTAGACAGCTTCCATCCACGGTAACCAGCTTTAACTACCCGTTATTTCTCGCCCTTATCCGTGATAGCTAAGTATTTGATCTCACAAACCAGAAGATCGGTATGACATGTAATAGTATTAGATGAATATGTTTTTTTTTTTTTAAACAAGGCCGATGCTAAATTATGGTTTTCTGAAATATGATGTATTAGAACGAGAGACAGCCATTGTCTGATAGCATATAATTATAAAATGCAGGGAAGAGTGTTGGCAAAGTCAAACCATATTTCAGGCGCTTAAGCAATACCCCATTTAGGGTTCGTGAGGAGCGAGCAGTTTACAAAGCAGTTTACAAAATGGCTGTCCTACTATCGACTTGCACCATGAAAATACAACGATAATTTATTTCTTATGTGATTGGACAGAGGTTGTGAAACCTTGTAAAATCTAGGGAAGAATTATGGTTCATTATAGATACAGGTGTGTAAGTAAGTGTGTGTGTGTGTGTGTGTGTGTGTGTGTGTGTGCGTGCGTGCGTGCATACGTGCGTGCGTGTGCGTGTGTGTGTGTGTGTGTGTGTGTAGACACATTTCAAAATGGAAGGCAAACGTGTCCCGCGTAGTGAGAGACCTACAAGTGTGGTAATTGACACATTGAAACTCTAGATTGACCACATAGTCCTTGTCGACTGGCGAATATTGATAATATAGCCGCGGATGTCAACAAGAGTCACAATGCTACGTGCTGCATAAAAACATGTCCACGATAATCATCGCTGCGGGAACCAGATGGGTCCCAAGACAGCTTTCTGATGATCACATAATTGCACGGAAGACGATTTGCCAGGAGCAATTGGACCGTCATACTCTAGAAGGAGTTAAGTTTATCGATGGCATTGTCGTATGAGACGATTCATGGATGCGACATTTGAAGCTAGCGAGTAAGGCAGTCGATGCAGTGGAAACACCAGTTGCCTGCAGGTAATAACAAAAGTCACCATGCAAGAACTCTCTGGGAATGTCATGATGATCATGTTCTGAGATATAAAGGACTCTATATTCAAACATTTACATGAAAGGGACCAGACTGTGACAGAAGTTCGTTACAATGATAGATAGTGAACAAACTGAAGTCTACGATATGATCGAAACGGCGGGGGACTTCTCTTAACAAAAGATTACTATTGTGGTCTGACAACGCCAGTCCCCATACTGCTGCATATTCACTGCATATAAAACCTACTCTAAAATCCGAGGCCTTGAAACATCTTGCATGCAATCCAAACTTTGCACCATCCATATTTCACTTGTTTGAACTCTTGAAAGAACATTTGCGACGTCGGAGGTTTGCAGATGACAGCGAGGTATTGAAAGCGGTGGAGAATTGCACAAAGACGGATTTACCGCATCCCGTTGGCTCTGCGATCAAAGAAGTAAACGGGTGTTTCCATCTAGGATCCGTGACTACGAATGATCACCTACCTACCCATGTCACGTATTTTTATTAGATTCGAAACTGCCTGGGCCGACCGACCCTGATCACTGCCCTGTCGCCCAGACCCTGCACTCACCTTACCCACCCCGCCCGACGCCGCCTGTTTGTCGACCACCTGACACCTCTTATTCATGCACGGATATTGTATTCCTGCGCGCACAGCTGTCATCTGTAGTAATGCCTATAAGCCCTTGTTCCCAATTATGGGAAACATTAGGCCAGTGTTATTAATTTTTAACAGATATCCCTGGTTTATAATTACGGCTATTGTCGGGACTATTTTGCAACAGCTGCAGATAAAAGCTCGAATCAAAAAAGGCTTTGTACCGGACACTTTCATTACCATATTTCCTTGTTGAGTTTGCAGGCAGGTGGAATATGTTGAGAAAAATATCAGACTTCTTCTTCTTCTTCTTCTTCTTCTTCTTCTTCTTCTTCTTCTTCTTCTTCTTCTTCTTCTTCTTCTTCTTCTTCTTCTTCTTCTTCTTCTTCTTCTTCTTCCTCTTCTTCTTCTTCTTCTTCTTCTTCTGCTTCTTCTTCTTCTCACTTTTCCCCGCCTGTTGTGACATGTGTGGTGTATGAAGTTATGACAGGAACGCAAATGTCACTTACCAGTTGGCTTGAGATCAGCCTGAAAGGGCACGACGTCTTCACGCGCTTTCCTGGAACAGGTCAACAGTGAACAAATTTCTTCTATCAGGGTGTCTCCCAACTTGTAACATTCACCATTTACACCACATCCTGCAACGTGATGACCGTTTCGTGTCAATTCTTTTTGGTTTTAATCTTCTGTTATCAATGGTAAAATTTTAATTTTCAGTTCAGTCTAGTTTCATATATATATATATATATATATATATATATATATATATATATATATATATATATATATATATATATATATATATATATATATATATATATATATATGAAATATACAGTTATATATACAGTTATATACAGTAATATTATATACAGTAATATACTGTTTCAGTTTGAAGGATTTATCTAATTAATTCACGTAAGTTGTGTGACTTCTGTATTATGTACCTGACGAGATGCAGCGAAATATGCCAGGCAATAAATCGTGCAATCTATTGTTTGTGTCTTCGTTATTCAAATTCATCACGGGAAAACATTGTTTTGACTTTCTATTAGTGTCTGTAATGTATATATTGCATTGTTTGTGCCCTTTCCCTGCACAAATCCATACTGTTCTATGTTATTTATGCTTTCTAAACATTGTTCCTGTTCGCAATATAAAATCCGGTACGACACCATGCTTTTTTAATTATCTGCATTTACCAGTTTAGAACCTTTCTCCTAAACATGTAAAAGCATGCTATTCCGTCTTAAATGCATATAGATGCCTTTTTCTCAACGCACTTATGATGCACATTTCAAATGAACATTCTATGTATTAATGATTCTGCAAGAGTAAATGATTCTATAAGTCTATCTCTTAAACTTCATGTGCAAAGACCCACATAATTCTTCATATATTATGTGACTCCTGTGTGCCTCTCTTTCGTGAGAATGCTATGTAAAATTGCCATTGTCTTAGCATGAAAATTAATGTTCAATGATGAAAGAAAATAGATGCACACTGTACTCAAATGTTGTTAGAAGCTGCACTCACTGATAACAGCTGGGAGAGACACATGTCATTGTATTTGAAGTTCTAAATATATAAGATGCATATTTATGTTATGACTTTTGCATTGTTCATGAGAGATATTATGTATTTTTATTGTTTTATATGTGGTGTTACTTCATAACTGTTCCTTTTTCTGATGGCGGAGTTTGGTGATCCACCCCCCCCCACCCCCCCCCCCCCCCCCCATTGTATTTTATGTACCTGCGGTGGTTATTCAATAATGTCTATGTATGTCCTGTCAGTCCCTGGATGTCTGGTGCATACATAATACATTGAGAGACAGTGGGGATTATTTGTGAGGGAGGACACCTACATATTGGCCCAACTTTATCAATATTACTTAGGGCAATTCAGTCCCTGGGGCCAGCAGTTCCTTGATCCCCACGCCTTCCATGGGAACCTATATTCACTATATATATTCTTATTTTTCGTGAAGGGAACTTACTTTGTAGTAGGGAATCTCACGTGGGGGTCCAACGAGCCGATTCCAGGCTACCCAGAGAAGGCATAGTCGGATGATAGTCCCTCCCATCTAGGATTTCAATGGGTATCTCCTAGTCTAATAATTTAACACCGCAAAAGTGGGTCGCTCGTCGCGTGTTGTTGAACATAT
>JACEFZ010001836.1:15000-43083 GCA_014155875.1 Cepaea nemoralis
TGTAAATATGTTTCAGTTCACGGAGATCATATTCAGGGACTATTTTACCACATCGGTTACTCGGAAAGTTATAACAGCGGCTGTCCGGTAGATGTAGCCACTGCAGTAAAAGAAACCAATGACCGGTGATCACGCTCTGTGCTGTATTTGGTATATGGTGCTAGTCTCATATGTTTACAGACCACTGGTCAGTCAATGAGTCATTATTATTATTACTCTTCTTCTTCTTCTTCTTCTTCTTCTTCTTCTTCTTCTTCTTCTTCTTCTTCTTCTTCTTCTTATTATTATTATTATTATTATTATTATTATTATTATTATTATTATAATGAGGCCAAGTCAAGAACATTAAATACGCACCCCGCCCCCCCCCCCTCCCGAAATAGGTTTCGAATTCTGACAGTTGGTTAGACAAGAAAACTAGCTGTCCATCGCACTTACAAGGCACCCAGCCTGTGTAGTAGACTGAGGAAACAAACTTGTCACTAGTGCATACCATAGCTTCGGGTGTGTGACAGGGTTGTGTGTTCGCTTCATGCATACACATTCGAAGAAACAAAAATAGAAAGAGGCTTGGACACAATTAAGACTGTACACAAATATAAACAAGAAACGGTCAACATTTTGGCGTTGTAATGAGAAGAGATCATGTAGCAGGGTAGGGGTATCCCCATATCTGTCATTAACAAAACAAAAATTCATGCTACTGCCTATAGTGCCTTGCTGTGTAGGAGAAAGGGGGGTGTCTTGTGCCTGAAGAACTAAGGCCTGGGGGAGGGGTCTTGTGCCTGAAGAATTAAGGCCGGGGGGGGGGGGGTCTAGAAGAATTAAAGCCGATTTGCTAGTTATGTGCAGGTTAGGATTTCTTTTTACCCCAAAGAGAAACATGCACGCCTTACCGAGGATTCGAACCCGTAGTACTTATCCACTAGGCCAGCAGCTCCTCGATCCACATAACAAAGGAGAACTAAGGCACCTCCTCCTCCACAAGTGTACGCAACACCCTTGAACAAGGTAGCGTACCCTTGTATCCCCCGGGTAACGGTTACTTCCCAAGTTCAAGGTGTATCCTGCGTGCTGTGGGACTGCATGGTTATGGGGAGCACAGTCGATAACGGTCTTCCAGGCTTTGCAATTATCTATTGCCTGGGGTTTCATAGCAAAGGAAAATGGCCGATGTTTATTAAAAGAGAGCTTGGTATATGACACTGCAACCTCCAGTCTGAAGATGGGGGTGAAGGCTGTTACTGTTGTTGTCCGCAGGTTGAAAGACGAACTGTATACGCATGTTCTAATTGTAACTGAGTAAAACGCCTGCTGACAAAGGTGTCGACTGGCATGCTTCGTGCAGAATGGCATGCGTCGAATTAGAGATCGAAGGTTGTGAGCATTCACTGGTACTTTTCTCCAGGACACTCTAGTGTGGTTGGAAATGAACAGGCAGACAGATTGGCTGGTGCCACACCATTAAGTTGTGTTTTTATGCATGATAAGGTAGAACTGGTGAAGGCCCTCTGGGAGCATGTGAATAATGCAGAAGAACAGATAGACTATCATGATCTAGAGTAAATGCAGCAGCAAAGAGTGGTCAGGCGAGTTGGTCGACAGTCGTCATTCAGGAGTAAAGGACGTATAATCACATTGCAACGGGCATCATTTTAATTGGATCTCTTCGCTGGCTGTTGAAGATGAGGACTGAGCGCTAATGGAAATGCCCCGAGTGCAGTGAGATCGGTTCTTTGCTCAACTCAACTCAACTCTTTGCTAATACTAAAATTGGAACACGATGTGACAACACGAAAACGTGTTGCGAATGATACCGTGGTGAACAATGAGAGAAGATTAGTAACAGTTAATCATGATGGTATTGAAAATATAAGCACATACACTGCTATGATATGTTTTTGATTAGTGGTTTTCAAGAACAATGATCGTTAAAGGCAAGTTGGTTTATCGTGTGATGAAGAAGATGATGTTTTTAACGTTGTAGTATAAACACACACACTAACATACTTTCGTTCTGAAACTTGAGCTCCACAACGTGTTTAGTTTTGTTGGTACAGACATGACGTTCGCAAACATTCATATAGTGGACGGAGTTAACGGGGTGGCATTTGTCTCCAACGTAGCAACCTAGGTGTCACAAATACAGCTGAATCAACTCAGTATGTAAGCTAGTCATCATCATCATCATCATCATAATCGTCCAAATCAAGTGTCAAATACATTATTGCATAATGCAGAAAAACCATTCTCTTTGTCAAACGAAGTAAGGAAAAGCATTCTTAAGTGATGTATTGACCCAGTCCTGGTGTACAAAAGGAATCTTGGATGTATAAGACAACTGAGGGTTAATGTAGTGGCTGCCGCATCTGTAGGAGACAGTCCGCATTCATTTGGCGCGTCACGAGAAGAGAAGGCTGGAGTAAATCGTGACAACGGGTATTTGGGCGGAAATCAGGAGGAGAACGAAAGAGAAGATGCTGGTCATTTTAACATCGTGGCATGGAGAGATATCTTTATCAGACGTATATGGCAGTACACGGGACAGAAGGTTGTGGACAGACATGGTCATCAACGCCACACTCATGAACTATAAGAAGAAGAAGGAGATGCATACAATGTGAAAGTGGGGGGCTGAGTGGTCTCGAGATATGGTGTCCGCCTCGAGTGCTGGAGGTCCCGGGTTCAGGCCCCGGTGAGGACCGGGATTTATTTTTAAAAATCCACCTGGACTTCCAGTAATAAAATTTCCCCTGGTCTCTGGGTAGTGAGATCGGACGCCCGTGTCTATTGTTGGGCACGTAAAAAATCCCTTGGCAGTTGGAAATCGAAAAAGAGTAGCCTAACGGCGCTGTCCGGGCAAAATTTCGAGTTAAAAATCTACCCAAAGTATTTCAGGATCCTCGCCGATGCAACGGAGTTCGTGCATAGAGCTGGGTTTCTCCAGACTCAGGTTTGAGTTAGGAGGAAAACGGAGCACTTATGGGTTAAACAGTGTGCCGTGATGTTGATCCAACGACTAAAACTAAACTAAGCTAAACTAATGTGAAAGTAATAAACAAAGTGTATAGATGGTTGAATTCTCCTCGGGAGACAATCAATCAGTGATCAATCATGCTATTCGTGCTGCCCACGGGAGACAATCAATCATGCTATTCGTGCTGCCCACGGGAGACAATCATCATGCTATTCGTGCTGCCCACGGGAGACAATCAATCATGCTATTCGTGCTGCCCACGGGAGACAATCAATCATGCTATTCGTGCTGCCACGGGAGACAATCAATCATGCTATTCGTGCTGCCCACGGGAGACAATCAATCATGCTATTCGTGCTGCCCACGGAGACAATCAATCATGCTATTCGTGCTGCCCACGGGAGACATCAATCATGCTATTCGTGCTGCCCACGGGAGACAATCAATCATGCTATTCGTGCTGCCCACGGGAGACAATCAATCATGCTATTCGTGCTGCCCACAGGGAGACAATCAATCATGCTATTCGTGCTGCCCACGGGAGACAATCATCATGCTATTCGTGCTGCCCACGGGAGACAATCAATCATGCTATTCGTGCTGCCCACGGGAGACAATCAATCATGCTATTCGTGTTGCAGACGTCTCCCACTTTCAGGAATTGATTTACACACACGAGTAAAGGAGCACAATGAAATCAAGTCCAGATACAACTTGGCAAAGAACACAAAGCAGTCCAGGTATTCTTTGCATTTTCTCAGCAACTACATTTTCTCTGCCGTTATATGTTTTTCATCATGTCTACTCATGGTCCACGTTTCTCATCCATACATATGTGCAGGCTCCATGTAGCACTTCACCGCTCAATTTCTCGATACAAATGACATCATTTTATTAGTCAAGTGTGTTTTCCATTTTGCACAAGGCTACCTTTGCCATCTTGATGTTTGTTTTAATCAAGTAAAGGCACCTCCGATCAGATGTTATGACTGTTCCGAGATAGTTGCACCGCGGTTCAATTGTTTAAGAATATCCCCATTTACCACTATATTACGTTGTGCTATTCCTGCCATCTTTAAGACGGCCATAATTTATGCGCGTTTACGGTTTATTTTTCTAGCACTAGTTGTTCACTGTGTACAATAACCACATCTACTAAATGGTGTAGATCCTGTTCATTGTCCGCATAATCAATGTTATTGATGGTATGTTCCCAGTGGTGATACCTCTCATATCTTTTACATTTCTAAAAAAATATGTTCACAGTATAGAGAAAAACGAAATGAAGACATTACACACCCCTGCCGTTCACCACTCTTAAACTGCGGACCTGCTTCCTTATCAATTTGTATGATTTTCATCATGCATGTGTATATACCTTGCTTCCTCTAGACACCTTCCACCCAAGGTAACCAGGTTTATCTAACAGTTTTGCAAAGGCGGCAGCCTAAAATCCCACAGTTTGCGATGTCTGATTGCGGTAGGATTTGTTGACTTGCGTAATTTGAACACGGAACTTAGAGTAGGAGTAGACACCAGTCCTGGTATCAGCCTGGTTCCAGAGCAGCACTTGCGTCATCGCTACCATCCTTACTTCGTACCAGAAATAAAACATTGATGTCAGTGAATCCACATCGTTGTCCAGTATGAGTAAAATTGGCACGGGCAGACACGAGAGGTACATTGGGAAAACGAGGTGTCTATTAGCCATCGGACGCTGATGCATATGCTGGGGGCGGGAGTGGGGAGGATCTGAACACCTATGAACCTGTCCGGAGTGCAATTACGATACCCCAACTTTTAACTGATAACTGATAACTTAATTTTTCGCCCTCTCAGCGAAAGCTAATTATTTGATCTCACTACCAAAGAGATTGGGAGGACGTGTAATATTATTAGATGCATATGGTTCTTGGAAACACAAGGTAGCTGATAAATGCTCTGTTGTGTTGTATGATGTGTTAGTACGAGGGAAAGTAATAAGAGACAACAATTTTATTGTAATTGTAGCGATATTCCCGAGGATTCCACTCTTCATTTTCTGCCTAAAGAGTTCTTGAGCTAGTTATAAACGGAGAAACTCCACAAGGGATTCTTTCGTTATCGGGTCCTTGGTAAATATACAACTCTACTTTAATATTAGAAAAGTAGAGAAATATAGTAACATATAATCACCTAGTATAGCACAACTCACCCCTTAACGGGATCTTAACAATATTCAGTCACTAGGCAGACTAATCGTGAGCCCCGGACTACTTCAGGTCCGAAGCGCTAGTTTACTTATGAATTATCAGATCCGGACGTTAAAATTATTACTTCGTGAAGACAACTTCTGCTATGTTTCGCTGCGTACAATACGCTCAAGCTTGCGATCTACATTACCAATTTTCATTGGGACAAAGTGATGTTTCCTAAGATAAGGTAATTGCCATTTATCTTAACTTAACACTGTAGTTTAGAGTTATCAAATACTGATGGAAGATACCGCGTTCTTGCACAGAATCAAGGGTGACAAGGTCAAGACTACACTCACGACCAAGAGTGCTTGAGTGACCAGTTTATCCTACATTGTTGTCTTGATTAAAGGAGTTGGTGTTATGAAAGAAGCTTGATGTGTCTACCGCATAATTCTGCCAAATCTATGTATTTATACGATGGCTATATTGATATCCTATTTAAAAGAGCTTTAATTTAAGTATGCACATGTTAAGGGGAAAATAACATTATTACTCTGCTATCATCTAGTGATTTGCTTTAGTAATATACCGATTTAGCTCCCTTAGGAATGTAGGATCCGATTAACAGGGGATGAGTTAATGAAATTAATCATTCAACATTGGGTAATTAAACCTGCATGAAAGAGAATCTCTTTTCTTCTTATTAATGGACAACATTGGGAAGAGTAGTTCTTTGTTCGTATAATACCACTACTTATTTTCATCAGAAGAACACAACCTAATACCATCAGCTATAATAAATAGTATATGGCTAAGGTGATGTCAGGGTGACGTTTATTCCTCAATCATCAAAGAGAACTAAACAACTAGTCCTTACTGACGAAAGACAAGTGTGTGTGTGTGAAGTGATTTGGATGGAGTGTGTTCTAGTATACATGGGTTCCAGTCCTCAAGATTTGTCTCGACGATCTGGGCCTCTACAAGACGAGGTGACGTTCTTCCAGACGAGGCTGTTCCAGCCGAGCTCCTGTTGGTCAATGCTCTTTCCGTGATCAAGTCTGCCAGTCATGCCAAAATATCAGGTAGTCACGAATATGAATTGATGACACTATATTTTCTCATGGCTTACCCAAAAGGGGAGCCAATTGTCAAGTATGACTGTGAGATGTGGCAGATGACTTTCACCAAGTTGTTCGTTTCAAGTTCTCCCTCTTTGGATTGCGGAACACCCATCAATGGCCTATGATATGGCCAAGCGAAATAGTAATTTGGCAGTGAAGAACAAGCCTATTGTGTAAGACAACGATATTTAGGAACGAAATCAACGTTTTCAGCCTAGTACTATAATGACCTTCGTCCGTTTGAGTGTTGTGTGGTAGAATTAAAGCCAATTTGCATGGCCACCATTGTTCTCGTCTGATGAACTATTTGACTGAAATTATGCCTCTATTACCTAGTTCATAGAGTAGCAAGATAACTCAATTCTCATCGTCCTACCTGCACATAACTGTTTCCTTCCCGAAGAGAAGACAAGTCTGGGAACATTGAAGTGATAGAGTGAGATAAATAGGTCAAGAGGCAATGACACTAGATAATATTTGTTAGCCTCCTATTTTGGCATAAGTTCGTGTTCATCGGCACCCCATATGGTGCATATTGCCTAACTTGACATTGTTCTTAACATGTTGAACTAAGACCTGGCACCAGATAGTCTTCGAGAGCTCAACCTGAATAAATGAACAATAAATCATCTATCATGATGTCATAGAAGGTGTGACAATACGCCCTAAAGTCTTGAAAGAACCAGAGTTGTCAAGTGGCATCATCTTGGCTGATCTACAAGTGACATCAATTCCGATCTATCGACTAAGATGAGGATTGTCCAGAGTTATCACATGCAACCGAAATGAGGAACTGCGACACTGCCGGGTGAACGTGATGCTACTTCCAGACATATGGACCGTGACTAAAGGAAGGCTGTGATGAAAACATTGTAATAATTATACCTGACAACTTGGCTGGAATACTTATCCTTCTCGCAGGATACTCAGTGTAGTACATCTCATATATATTTGTATTGCTCCTTTGTGACTATTGAAGTGCCTAGATTAAATCACTCTGTAGTGTTCTGAATTCGCATATAAGTAATGTCTTTGTCTAGAGCGGGAGTAAATTAATTACTGTGTACTGGATAGCAATCCAAGGAACTTACTGGTCTTCAGAAAGTGATAACCTAACTGGCCATAATTGTCCTTGAACACTGTTTAGTGACATTTAGGAAGTCAACGTCACCCTTTATGTTAACATAACATGCAGGGAAGAGTGTAGGCATAATCAAACCAGTTCAGGCCTGAGGATCCTTCAGTTTACGAATAAACACATGCGTGTTTGAAATTGGCTGCTTGACTATCAATTTGCACCATGGAAGAACAACGAGACGATTTCTTTGTGCTTATTGGTTTTTTTTTTTGGGTGGTTTTTTTTTCGGGTGTTTTTTTCCTTTTTCTCTTTTGTTGGGTTTTTTGTTGTTGTTTTTTTTTTTTTTTGGTTTGTTAGAGGTGTTGAAACTTTTAAAGTCTTGAGAAGAGTTATGCTTCATTATAGATGCATGTGTTTGACTCAGGGGTGAATGTTCGAATGAGTGCAAATATGAAGACAACATGCAAGAATGTATATATATATATATATATATATATATATATATATATATATATATATATATATATATATATATATATATATATATATATATATATATATATATATATATATATATTTGCTCGCAGCAGACGAGCACTATCTCCGGCGGGCCTACTCTCGTTGGTCGCGGGATCCGCACGAGTTAGGCGGGGATTCTGACGGTAGTACACGCTTACACAGGTCCTGACACTTGCGACTGACATATATACGCTCAGAGGAAAGGCGAGACGGACATATAATCAGATTGCTAATGGAATAATTAGTGTTGGAACTCTTCGCTGGCTGCTGAGGATGGGGACGGAGCGCTTATGGGAATGTCCCGAATGCTGTGATGTGGGTTCCTAAATCAATCAATCAATCAATCAATGTATACGCTCCCTATGGTCCAGGCGCGTACGAGGCCCTCATCCGTGGGACTTGGCTGAACGCCTCTAAGTCAAGTTCCATGGTTTGCAGGGTCTGGCCACCGCTCGCCATATGCTCGTGGAGGCGAGGTCTCGGGGGTTTGACGCTGAGCCGCCAGCATCTGTAGCCTACCTTGTTCCAGACGTACTGGTTATCCATTTCTCAAACAAGGCAAGGCTGAGATAGAGATCATACAGCTTGAGCATCGCGTGTTCTCTGAAACTCTGCCCATACATATATAATTATATATAATTACTGGGAGATCATGCAGCTTGAGCATCGCGTGTTCTCTGAAACTCTGCCCATACATATATAATTATATATAATTACTGGGAGATCATGCAGCTTGAGCATCGCGTGTTCTCTGAAACTCTGCCCATACATATATAATTATATATAATTACTGGGAGATCATGCAGCTTGAGCATCGCGTGTTCTCTGAAACTCTGCCCATACATATATAATTATATATAATTACTGGGAGATCATGCAGCTTGAGCATCGCGTGTTCTCTGAAACTCTGCCCATACATATATAATTATATATAATTACTGGGAGATCATGCAGCTTGAGCATCGCGTGTTCTCTGAAACTCTGCCCATACATATATAATTATATATAATTACTGGGAGATCATGCAGCTTGAGCATCGCGTGTTCTCTGAAACTCTGCCCATACATATATAATTATATATAATTACTGGGAGATCTGGCTGATGGTTCATTTCATATTAAAACCAAGTATGAACAAAAGCAAAATGCAAGAACCGTTTGGTTGAAAAATGAGCTGTCTACCCTGCTTGATTATGTCCCATGTTCCATTATTACATTGCCAATCAGTACATTTCTGGCCTCTAGGTCTCTCGAGGATCTCCCCGTGTCTGTAGTACTGCCCCACCCAAAAGCAATCTGGAGAGCACAGACACAAGTGTTTATTTTTGTCACAAGTATAAATGTCTTGCAAATAGTTAGACACATTGCTAATATGCTGTGTACATATACATGTCAATATAGGTCACACTTACTAATGTGTTTACCACAACCGTTGCTCAAAAGAGTATACCGTACATGTTTCTAATACAAATGTTGGATTGTGTCAACCTGAAATGCCAGGTTGCATTTATAAATCACTCCAAGAGGTTGGCATGTCCGAATATATAATAATGCTTGCCCTTAAACATCTGGTGTTCCGATGCCGAGGTAAGGGGTTAAAAGCCTACACCTGACAATTGGACTAACATTTTTATCTCCCTTCCTAGACTTATGGACATAAAGTACAAGTACTTCTGAAGTCGGAGGGGAATTCGCATGATGGCAGGAACACTGCTAATAGGGAAAGCTAATCCACACGCAATATTCAGAACAGCACTAATTGGAGTAGTGTATATGCAATACGCTAGGGTTCAAAGCGATCGAGAGCAATTTTTTAAAAATCCTTCTTCAAGAAGGTAGTTTGGGGGTGGGGGTGGGGGGGGGGGGGGGGGGGGTGGGGATACTTGAACATGTCGCAATAGAATAGGCTGGCACTTGTCCTAGCCACCTCGTTAACCATGTAATAGCTTCCTGTTTAAAAAAAATAAAACGTTTCCTGCTATGTGTGTGTAACATGCATGGACTATTCTATTGTCTAAACCTGTGGAATCGAACCCTCGTCCCACTGATTAGCTCCCTGTGAACTACACATACGAGCTGTCCCTGCCATGTAGCAGTCCGTCCACATGAAGACTGTATATTACACAATATAAACAATGACCTGTAACTGGGGTCCGAGCAATGTATTCGCTTAGTGGATCTAGGTAATCTAGTTCATAAAAAATAAAACAGGCCGCACCTTGCATTGTTCTCGCAAGTTCTTCACGTGTTCTTTCACGTGTATACTGCAGGGTTATGTATTATATGTATGTTGAGTTGAGTTGAGTTAAGGTGAGTTAAGAACCGACAACACTGCACTCAGAATATTCCTATACGTGCTCAGTCCCCTCGTTCAACCGCCAGCGAAGAGTCATACTATTAATCGTTCCCACCGCTGTCTGATTAAAAATTCTCCTGGTCTTCTGCAATCTTCTTTCCACATATGGGTTATCAATCTGTTCCTCCGCCTTCTCCACCTGGTCCCACAAGCGCATGACCCCTCCCCCTTGTCCATAGGCAAGATACCACCAAGAGGTGCATTCCCTGCTAACCTATTAGCCTGTTCATTCCCCAGTACACCCGCATTGTCAGGGCAAAATATCCATACAATTCTCACAATCTGTGACCTCTGAAGCGACGAGAGCCATTCCACACGAAACATTCCTTTCTCCAATTGGCTAATCATATTCTTTGAATTCGTAATGAACACAACGTGTGTTGCTATAGTCTCCTCTAGCCACCGGAATGCCGCTGTTACTGCCTCCACCTCCATTCTCATGCTGGAGGTCGTAGTCTCATATGCCAGGCTCTCCTTTTTCAAGACTCGCCCATTAGCCTTTGCAATAAAACCCCAGCCACTATGTCTGTTTCTCACCACTGTGTGCTCGATACCTTTGACAACAGCCAGCGGGGAGAGAATGAAGTATTATATGTAATGAATACTTAAATCATTTCGGTTTGAATACGTAACACGCATAATTACAGGCACGGCTGCATTGTGGATACATTGTTATACCCATGATACTCGCAGATTCACTACAATGTCCTTCAGTTTACACAACAGTGGATTTATAATTAGAATAGCGCAAGCTTCAGCATATTTGATTATTCGTGTATTGTTTCGTGTTGTCTTTTATGTGATAATTATAAACAGCTCAAACGAAGGCGAAACTCGAGTATAGTGCTTCCATATTGACGTGGATAGGCCTTAGATTCCTACCAGAATGCGATCGGCGTTGCCAGTAGTGGATTGTGCTCAATATTTAAATTTCAAATCCCGAAGCAACCACATAATATATAATTATAAAACACGAAGATGTAGAAAATACCGTTAACAAATAAATAGGATGTTGAGTTGACAATCCTTTGTCAGTTAACACCAATAAAACACAATGAAGTTGACGCAGCACAGAAACAGTTAGTTAGTTAGTTAGTTAGTCGCGGTTCCAACTTCACAGCAACGGGTTGTCCCCATTATGCTCTGTTCCTGTGCCAGTGAATATCACATAAAACGCTCCCCACTGCCGAATGTGAAAAGTGGAAAAGACAGGAGTCTCGACAAACAACAGCCCGCACAGATACACTGTGCATAATGCCGCCACCAGAATGTCAACACAATAGTCCCCCACGAAACATCCAGTTTATTTCTGATGGAATTGATAGTCATTTTCCCATCTGGATGTTTCCTAGATGTTCACCCACACAGTCCACGAAAATACAGTTCATCGTCAATGGCAGTGGCAGTCAACCAGAAGCCCAGCAGCCACGCATTTCTGCATAAGGCACAAACCAGTCAACTCTGGGACATAGCCAGCTGCCATCGCTCCAAACATGCAGTCACGTTCCAAAAAACCTCGGGCAGATTCAAAAGCATTTCACACGAAACTCACAGCTCACAGTGTCGCGCCACGCACTCACTCAGTAGCAGGGCGACGGAACCATAGCCTCCTTAGTCGCCTCTTACGACATGCATGGTAGGCTACAGTGTTGCTATTCTTTGCTTCCCTTATGGGTGTGAGTTTGTAACAATTTAGTCATGTTTATAGTGTAGGCGAGATCGGTGAATGAAGATGTTCCCATGTTGGATTGTCGTTATAGTATGACGATAAAGAAATACAGAAAGCCTTTGGTCTGTTTAGCGCGGGCCCATAATAGAATATACGCAGACGTGACATCCTGTTAATTCCATTCATTCATAGTTGTTCAAAGACGATTCCATCCCTCCAAGGATACAGATAAGTAACTTTAAAATGTTCATGTAGTGTTTTTCGTGTAGTGTGTCGGTTGTTTGTTCTGTGCTTACAAAGGCTTTGGCAGCAACGTCCATATTGTTACTGGCAATCGTGTTCTAGTGAAACTCACAATCTACTTCTCGCTTTTCGATGTTTCATTTATTGCCTCTTTATACTAGAGGCACCTTACAGTCTTGTTCGGGATTCTCTCTTCTATGTTAGAGCGTAGAGGCACCTTACAGCCTTGTTCGGGATTTCCTCTTCTATAATGGAGTGTCGAGACACCTTGCGGTCTTGTTCAGGATTTCCTCATCTATACTAGAGTGTCGAGGCATCTTACCTCAGGATTTCCTCTTCTATAATGGAGTGTCGAGACACCTTGCGGTCTTGTTCAGGATTTCCTCATCTATACTAGAGTGTCGAGGCATCTTACAACCTTGTTCAGGATTTCTTCTTCCATACTGGAGTGTCGAGGCACCTTACAACCTTGTTCAGACGTTGCTCTTCTATACTGGAATGCAGAGGCACCTTACAGCATTGTTAATGATTTCCTCTTCTATACTGGAGCGTTGGCGCACCTTACAGCCTTGTTCAAGATTTCCTCTTCTATACTGGAGCGTAGGTGCACCTTACAGCTTTGTTCAGGCGTTGCTCTTCTATACTGGCACATTACAGCCTATCAAGTCTTTCCTTTGTCTTATCCTGACCATGCGACGTGTCCAAGCCATCCATATATTTACGTCTGCCATCCCCCTGTTATTTAACACCCAATCTTGCCAGTGGCCAACAGGTTTTTCAGTATATTTCTTCTTATATCGTGCCCAAAGAAATGTAATCTCTACGCCTAATTTTTCTACTCAGTTTAAGGTCTACGTTTGTCTCGTGTAGGATTCGCTCATTGTTTTCTTTCTTTTTTCTGTCTGCCCGTGGTATTCTTTGCATATAACATTAAATTTTAATTCAAAAGGAAATCAAAATAAACTTAATTTTTGTTGTTGTTTGTTTTTGTTTTAATTTAGACAATAAAAATACAATAATACAGTAACTAATAATGAATCCTGAATGTGCGGGGTTACAAAGCGAAAGTGTTCAAGTCTCCTGCCTTGTGTTAAGAAGTCCACGAGTTCGCTTTAGGACTGTAGCATTCTGGTCGTGAGTGCAACAGTTTCTGAGATTCTGAAGGACTTGATCTTTGTGTTTTGAGCGGTTGTTACTTCGGGCCGCTCAATGGACAGAAGGCCAAGCAATGTGGGATAGAACCCGGTGCAATGAGATCGATATAACTCCCTGTAACCCACTCCTCACATACACCATGTTTAATGATGAATATTGTAAGTAGAAGAAGACTGATTGGCGTCATACCTTTAGCGTGCAATTCGACAGCAGCCACGGAGCCAAGCAAGACAGCCAGAGCCATAAGTGAGCCACACTGCAAAATGTATACATATATATTATATATATACATAGATGGTCTCCCTGGCTTAGTGATAACGTCTTTCTCCGTAATCCTGTATATTCTCGTAAGGAACGTAACCTGTGCGAGAATCGGTAGCGGTTCTCGCCGCGTTGCTACCTTACAGGGGTATGTGAGCCGGTCGCTCAGTTAGCAAAGGCTATCTACTGAGCGTAATCTTGCCTAGTACATCCGCAGCAGCTGAAAGATGCTGGTGTTGACTGCAACATAAAAAAAATACTTACGTATACATACAGACACACAAACACACATACACACGCACAGATACACTGATACAGCGATACAGCGATACAGCGATACATACATACATACATACATACATACACACACACACATACATACATACATACATACATACATACATACATACATACATACATATATACATACATACATACATACATACATACATACATACATACATACATACATACATACATACATACATACATACATACATACATACATACATACATAAATACATACATACATACATACATACATACATACATACATACATATATACATACATACATACATATATACATACATACATACATACATACATACATACATACATACACACACACATACATACATACACACACACACACACACATACATACATACATACATACATACATACATACATACATACATACATACATACATACATACATACATACATACATACATACATACATACATACATACATGCATGCATGCATGCATACATACATACATACATACATACATACATACATACATACATACATACATACATACATACATACATACATACATACATACACACACACATACATACATACACACACACACACACACATACATACATACATACATACATACATACATACATACATACATACATACATACATACATACATACATACATACATACATACATACATACATACATACATACATACATACATACATACATACATACATACATACATACATACATACATACATACATACATACATACATACATACATACATACATACATACATACATACAGAGACACCCCCCCCCCCCCACATTCACACACACACACACACACACACACATAGAGACAGGAAGACCTAGAGAGACAGAGTGAGATAGATATAGATTGGGATAGAGATGCCTAGAGAATCACAGAGATACATACTTAGTGACAGAGAGACCTAGATAGTCAGAAAGAGGCATATATAGAGACACAGAGAACGAACGATCGGTCGAGCTTCATTTGTTACCATATATAGGCAGAGAGGCGTGCTTATATAGAAAGGCAGAAACAGACTCATACAGATAGAGATATGGCGATGCCGACATGGGAAGATGCATTGTAAGACAGAAGGAGAGATAAAGAGTGAGCTTGATAGATGGCAGGGCGATGCATACTTATATATAAAGAGATAAAGAGAGAGACAGGGAGACAAAGAGAGAGATAGAGAGAGAGAGAGAGAGAGAGAGAGAGAGAGAGAGAGAGAGAGAGATAGAGAGAGAGGCAAAGAGATATACACACATAACAGATAGACAGATACAGTTTATAATGACAAAGTGATAGTGAGACAAGTAAACACACACAAACAGTTTGAAAGACGGACAAATAGACAAAGAGGTAGACAGACTAACAAAGAGGCAAACATACATATGCACGTAAATGACGATATTGGTTATATTTTGTTAAATTTAACATTCACCATGATTGTAGTCTGTATGGCAGCAGTTCTCTTCCACAAATGGTGGGCAGACGTGTCATCTAGCACAATAAGTACCTGATACAGATGACTTTCGTGGCTATTTGCAAGTAAACAATTATTTAGAGTTATCAATGGATACAAAATATTGGCTAGTTTATGATGACGAACCAAGTCAACGTGTCTTCTAACAACCAATCGGCTGCAGCCATCTACGATTCACGTGGCTTTTGGAAACCAATCGTTATCACCATGTGCCATATCGACAAGCATGTGCGGTCATGTTCGTGGATCAGCTCTGTGTTTTTTGTCTCGATTATGCCATGTGTCCATGACAACTAGATATTTACCTCTCTACCTACCCTTTGTTCACTACCCTCCCCCCTCCCGCCCAATCTTGCCAATCTTTTCTCCTGGGCATGCCGGTGTGCTGGGGAATGAACAGGTGGACAGATTGGCGAGACGGACATATAATCATATTGCTACTGGAACTATTAGTGTTGGAACTCTTCGCTGGTTGCTGTGGATGGGGACGGAGTGCTTATGGGAATGTCCCGAATGCTGTGATGTCGGTTCCTAAATCAATCAATCAGTCTTGCCAGTTGTCCCCAAGTTCTCCACTTTGTTGCTTCTTATAACGTGACCGTCAGAGTCGAAATTCTCTAATCAGTTTATGGTTATTATTTGTTTCATATTGAACATGCTACAACAAAGTTCTTGCGGAGCTGACAGCCATAGCTGATGAAGCCAGTATGCAGGCGAAAAGAGGGTCAGGGTGAGGCCGACGGGGATTTACTTCGTCAGATCTGGGTAGCAGCGTAGGGACAAGGAAGGCTGCTCTGTCGACTTACCGTCCATTTTCGATGGCGCGGATGACTATGGACGTGAAGGGCCGTGGTGTGTAATCGGAAATAATCCAACATTTTTGATTGCGACCTGACATTAGACTGTATTCCTTGTCGCCAAACAGCTAACGCTGATTGAACTGACCGTGCCATATGAGTCTAGAATCGATGAACATGACACGTCTAAGATGGAGACGTACATTGACATGGTCGCAAGTCTGAGATAGGAAGGGTACACTGTCAGGCTATTCATTGTGGAGGTAGGCGCAAGAGATCTAATTCCCCACTTTGTCTATGCCGTGCTAAGACAGCCATGCACCATAGAATAAGCAAGAACTCGGGCATAGAAACAACTTGGTGAGCTAGTCGAAATGGTCTCGTTCTGGCTGTGGAGCGACCAAAACACAGAATGAGATAAGCCCCTACTGTAAAATGGTTTGCCTTTCTGTCTTCTAATTGCAGTGTTATTAACATCAGAATTAATCTCTCAACTAAGATCTATAACGTGTGCTGTCTCGAGTCGGCTCTATCGCCTTCCCTCGGAGTGAGGGCAGTGCACCTGAGAACTGGGCTGTTAAGTGAGGGGAAATCGCCACACGGTAGCAGTCGCAAAGAGACCTAGAGATGGGTCGAGGAACCCAGAGGAAGAGTTGATTTCCCAGAGTTCGCTGACATGAACGGGGTACGAATAAGGAACATGGAACGAAATATTTTTGGGAAGGGTGCTATTTCTGACGATCAGAATTCCCCTGCAGTGCTCGCTCCATGGCGGGGTTTTTATCATTGCTTCTGTATATCTATGACAGTTGTTTTGTTTTTTTTCAAATTCCCTCAGAACCCCAATTCCCACTGCCATTAGATGTTATTTTTTCAGCATGTCTGCTCTTTGTCCACGTTTCACACCCATACAAAAGTGCAGGTGCTATGCAAAGCTCTTCAACGCTCATTTTCCGATTGACAGCCTACCCTTCACGTGTCTTCTAACAACACATCGGCCCCTGACAAGGTAGGCAGGCTGGCAGGTAGTTAGGTAGCTAGATAGGTATGTAGGTAGTTCGGTAGGTGGGTAGATGGGTAGGTATTAGAGGGTAGATCGGTATGTTGGTAGGTAGATAGGAAAGCAGGTAGGTAGGTTTGTCGGTAGGTAGGTGGTTAGGAAATTAGTAAGCTAGATAGGACATTAGTAAGGTAGGTACGTAGGTATTAGGTAGGTATTAGAGGGTACATAGGTCGGTTGGTTGGTAGATAGAAAGGAAGGTAGGCAAGTAAGTGGGTAGGAAGGTAGGTATGTTGGACAGTAGTAAGGTAGGTAGGTCGAAATTAAGTAGGTAGGAAGGTAGGTATTAGGTATAAAAATGTCACTTAAAAGTCGACAGGGTCGACTTCATTTCACTGGGTTTTGATCCCATATGGCTCAGTCTTAATCCGCAGTGCGGAAAGCGTCGCGCAAAGCAACAATTTCGTAGCTCCAGTGACGACCCTCAGGATTCTCCGAAAAAAATGCACTCGTGAACCGAAGGACGCGGCCCAGGTATTAGGTATGTAGGTATTAAGTAGGTCGGTAGGTATGTATGTAGGTAGGTAGGTAGGTAGGCAGGAAGGTAGTTAGATATGTAGGAAAGTGGGCAGGTAATAGAGGGTAGGTAGTTAGTTAGTTAGTTAGTCGACAGATCATCCTCGTTGCACATCGGACCATTCAGTCCATAAGTGCTCGGATCCCCTCCTCAGCAAATCCCGCAGCGTGTAGCGGCTAACGACGCCAGTTCTGTGTTGGTTTATCAATCTTCTTTGGCTTCCTGCGTAGTGTTCTTGTTTGGCCACCCCTCTTTTAACTTGCTGCTCTCGCAGTCTGGCCGTTGTTGTAGATTCACAGTCATCACTTGGTTCTTGCAAAAGTCTCACTTCTCGTAGAGCATTCAGAATGTCAGCCTGGTCCATGGCACGTCCGCCCTCCACAGTAGCCTCACCTGCGAGCTTGTCAGCCCGCTCATTTCCTTGTACTCCCGCATGACCTGGCACGAAGATGAAACTAATCTTTGCCAGCCGAGACCGCTCCAGAGGCAGCAACCATTCTCTTCGGATCGACCCCTCCTCTATCCTCTTGATCATGTTCATTGAGTCGCTAAGGAAACAAGCCCTAGTGAATGTCTGTGTCTCGAGCCATGTTATTGCTTTACTTACTGCCATGACTTCCATGGTCAGGCTACTTGTGGTTTCAGTGAAAGCACCAGAGTCCTCCTTCACCAATCTCCCTCCGGCCCGAGCTGTAAAGGCCCATGAGCTTCTCACATGTCGGACGACCGACCCATCTGTGTAGATGACCGCGTCACTGTCTAGCGAATTCTCGAAAATCAACGCTTGTACTTCAGCCTCCACAGCAGCCGGATTTTCTTGTCTGCATTTTCTATCTAGTTGGATGCAAACTGAAAAGGATGTGCAGAAGTCTGTTGGCACTTGCACCCACTCCTCGCCAGGTTCTAAGTCCTCAAGTGAACACACCTGTTGAAGAATGTCTTCGGCTTGACCCATCCACGACCGTCATCTTTTTAACCTGCTGCAAGAGGGTAGGTAGGTAGGTTGGTAGACTATAAGGTAGAACGAACGAACGAACGATCTTTATTTTAAACGGGTTACGAATAGGGGACGCAGGCCCGTCTGACATTATGCTCTTCTTCTCAATTTCCTCTCATACATTATTTCATTCAACATCAATTTTGAAGCTAATTTTAGACAACAAATATAGAGAAAGAAATGTAGGTAGGTAGGTAAGTAGGTGGGTGGGTAGGCATGTAGGTAGGTGTGTAAGTAGGTAGCTAGATAAGTAGATACGTAGGTACGTAGAAAAACAGAGGGGCAGACAAGACCAGTTCATTGTGTAACTTGGTTTGAGATGAAGAAAATAAACAATCAATTTTCATGTAATACATTGGATAACTGTCATGATTTAATGCAGTATCTGATCAACACTGCTCCAGAAATAGCTAAATGACGTGTACGTTTGTGAAGATCATCACTTAACACCTCAAATGTACTCATACGTGGCTGTTTACTTGCTAGTTCAGCAAACGTGTCAGTTAGATGTTGGGTGAAACTTCAGAAACCCGTGTCTTCTCGATCCAGTGAATCAGCGCCATGGGCGAATAAAGACGTGACGACGACTCCGTGTCAGACTTGAAACGTCTTCCAAGATATTATGGTCTTCTGACAACATGTCTTCCCTAATCTATTAGCATCATTATGTGGCAGATCTTGTGACAAAGCGTCTTATTAATTGATCATGGACATCATATAATAGGTCTCCTGACAACGCATCTTTCCCAGTTCAGCATCATCGACACGTAGTAGGTCTTCTAACAACGTATCTTCTCCAATTCATCATCATTGTCACATGCCTGTGTTCAGTGGCATTAAGGTGAGTGGCCGTACAAGATAAACAGTTCACGAGATAAAATGGGGCGGATGGTGGGTCCCCCAGAGGGCGTAAATGAGAGGACAGTAATTGAAGGGGCGAGCTGAGAAGAGGTCAGCTGGTGAGGCAGACAGTTGGAGCAGTGAGGTTGTGTGGTGTGTGTGAGGCAATGTGGGGCATAGAATCGTTTAAAAAGACAGGGACAAAGATTGACGGGGCAGTTGAGGTTTGGACTCCGAGTTGAGAGGAGTGGAGTGTAGACGAGACCAGGAGAAGGTCGTGGTCTGATAAATTGAAGAATTGTGACGGAGTTTGGAAGATAACTCCGCACTGTGGGTTCCAGGGATAGTGAGTGGAATTCGAGACCCATAGTGGGTTACTTTGAGTCGGGCTAGAGAGAGGCTAGTATACCTGTCGTGTGGGACGATATTTTAGTAGCCTTGAGAGGCAGTGCTATTCGACGTGTTCCATTGGGATGGAGATAGATTCTTAGAGAATTATTGTTCCTGGATTTATATGTTACATGTGTCTGTGTTAATTCAGAATTAAAGGAATATTATGTGCGCAAATTAACGCTTGTTCACTGACTGGTGTTTGGTGGTGATGCATCTTGATTAATCTGTTGTTCAACATCACAGTGTTACAAGGACATACCCTAGACATAACCATAGCCACTCTATCTGTCACTTAGTCAACATTCACTTTGTGACAGAGAAGATTTCTGGGAGGCTTCGTCGATTAGAGAGAACACTAACATCAGAGACATTAGTCGAATGCCCAATTACAACAACAATAATGAGAGCTCTCCTGTCAAGAATAAACACCATTTTCAGTAGACAACGCATGTCAAAAGTGTCGGAGAATTAATACAGAGTCCACGAGAAACCAGGTAAAAATATCATTTCTCACTCGGAGTGGGGAGAGTAGACGGGGAAAGTGTGTCCACGATATAAACACTGGGGTTTCTTCCGTGCGGGAACTGGGTAGCACATAGGTCACGAGAAGGTCAGGACAGGTAAATTGGATACCAGGCAGTATTTCTTCAGCTATCAGGGACGTCAGAAAATTAACGCAAACAGGCGTGTGTGTTTATAGGTCAAGTGAACAGTACAAAAAGTCGGCGCCATGATACTGGCAAGATGATATCCTGACAGGTGCTTGTGGGTGTGACGAAGACAGGATTTAAGACAGTGAGCAATTTCGTTGAGAAGTCCTGGGCGTGGTGAGACATCTTGTGTGTGTGTTGAGGACAAAGCACAGTGTGGTTGCAGGGCGATAGGTTAAGAATTCACCACAGGTAAAACGGGTGAGGACGGTGGAAATTGTGAGTCGCCACGGACAAATTGGGTTGACAAGAGGGTCAGTGCTGTTTACGAGGACAGCGAAGTATGTGTGGATAACGGAAAAGTTCCGGACATTACTTTGTTCGCAGTCAGTGAAGATTGTAGTACACTGAGGTACTAACAGAGATGACCTTGTGAGTCAAGGCCGAGAACCAGGGAATTTGACGGAAAAATTTCCACGGAGAATAACACGTTGGGTTTCTACTGAAACTAGGATTTACGTTTAACGTCTTTGTGTGTGTGTGTCATCATCGGCAAACAAACCACAACAGTCATTCAGGTGCCGTCTTCGCAAATATGAGCGCATTTTTTCACCAAAAAAGACTTGCGAAGCGGATTTAAAGCGCGTGATCATTTTCTGCTATTCGTTGGTTTAACCGGGTCAGCAACAGTGAAACCATACCATCACTTCAAAGCGACAGTGACTACGCAGATAAACATTCATTGATTTTAAAGGTATTTTCGGCTCCCCAAAACGCAACGAAAACCCAATATTTCTGGCAAAACAAGAGCGTTCACATACATTATACAATCACAGGCCATCCCTACAGGGAGGGTTACAAAAACATTACGGACTGTGAAGATACAAGGCGTTGGGATAATTATCATCATCTTCAACTTTTACGACAGTCGAAAATCGTGTCACCACGTCAACAAAAAGTGACAACGCATCAGAACTTTAATTCATTGTGGGAAGCTAACGTCGTAATCTTTTCAAAACAGTAACCGACAAACATTTCCAGGCGATTTTCGGAGACTATTGAAAACAAATTAAGGACTTTTTTAAGATTCTACCATCGCATTGGCGTCGGCAACCCTTGTTTGCTTCTGTTGTTCTCATCGTCCTAAGTATTGTTGTTGTTGTGCGTTACGTAAATATTTGTATGTGGTCCAGTGGTCGTAATAAGTAGGATATTTTTGCTTTATTTCTCGAAATGCGGGAGACAGAGCAAAGGTGAAGTTTCTAGGTGCACATTGTATTGGTTGAGAGACAGCTGACGAGTCAGTTTGTTTTGTGCTGTGGCATTGGGTCGTCTCGACATTATACATGGTGTCCAAGTGTCTACGTCAGATCTATGTACATTATTCATTTTATATTTGTTCTTTTTACTGTTTTCTCTTTACTGTTACATATAATATTTGAGTTCTTTGGATATATGGTATTGTTGTAATGCTTATGTTAATATATCTTCTATCTAGATGGTATTTGTCAGTTTATATTATGCGCACGGTATGGTCTTTCATGGGCATGTTTATGTCAGTGGTTTTTATTTCTATGTAATCATCCGTCTGCGTTTCACCGGCCTATGCGTCTAGCGTTTAATAGTTCGCAGTTAGTGTGTATCATCCATTTGTGTATGTATATGTATGTTTACAACTATTTCCAGGAATTGTTCTACAGTTATTTGATATATATATATATATATATATATATATATATATATATATATATATATATATATATATATATATATATATATATATATATATATATATATATATATATATATATAGGAGGGAGTATAGTTATATTCCCCCCTCACTACCTAGTGCTTATAGAGTGACTGGGTGAGTACAGAGTGATAGTGTAGCACTACGGATTTACGTACACAGGGAGTGCGGGTGTACTTAGGGAAGTGACACAAAGAATAACAGCAGAGCCTGTACATTTATAGTTGGCTGATTCACAGCAACGTGTCCACAAGTACAAGATGCCTACTTTATGGATTATATTGAAGCAGGTGAAAGAATAGGCCTGAAAGGTAAAGAGTTACAGGAGTATGCAGAAGCGAAAGAACAAAAGCAGATGGAAAGAGAGGAGAGGCATAATGAACGCGAGGCAAAACGCTTACAGGAAGAGAAAGAGACACAAGTAAAACTAGCTGAAATGGAAAACAAACGTCTACAGGAAGTAAAGTTAGCTGAAATAGAAAACAAGCGTCTACAGGAAGCAACACAAGTAAAACTAGCTGAGTTAGAAAACAAGCGTCTACAGGAAGAGACACAAGTAAAACTAGCTGAAATGGAAAACAAACGTCTACAGGAAGTAAAGTTAGCTGAAATAGAAAACAAGCGTCTACAGGAAGAGACACAAGTAAAACTAGCTGAAATCGAGTTAAGAAAACTAGAACTATCTTCGAAAGGTCAAAGTGAGGAAAGCAGAAAACCTTCGCAGTCGTCACAGAGATTAAAATTGCCATTTTTTACGGACCGAGACAACTTGGATTCCTATTTGTCGAGATTCGAAGCATCAGTGAAGGTATTAGGCATCCCAGAAAGCGAGTACGCAATTAGACTGGGCGAGTATTTAACGGGTAAGGCCCTAGAAACAATGTTTAATTTACCGGTAGAAGAAAGGAACAACTACACTATCTTACGTCAACGTTTGCTAACAAAGTTCCAACTAACTGAGCATGGATATAGAACAAAGTTTAGACAGTTAGGGCCAGAGACAAATCAAGATTTCACAGATTTTGTTAACACAGTGAAGAATACATTTAATAAGTGGATGGAGCTTGCAGAAGTAGGGAAAGATTTTAATAAATTAGTGGATTTAGTGTTAAGAGACAAAGTGTTATCATCATGCAATACAAACTTAGTAGCTTTCTTTGAGGAACGTAAGCCAAAGGACATAGACACAATGTCTCAGTTAGGGAAAAACTATATGACTGCACATCCTAACAGTTCTATTGGGAAACTAATGAGTGAGGAAATAGTCTGTGCAGCATACACTAAACAGGACCAGAATCCAGTCATTAGACCAAGGGCGAAAAGTGTGGAGTCAGCACAGAAAGGTGAGCAACAAGAACTTCAAGATAATGGTTTCCGAGGAAACAATGTTGGTAGAGTAGGACGGTACCCATATAGAAGAGGGAACTTCCAGAGACGTCCAAATTATGCCGGATGCTGGAATTGTGGGAGCTGGAGACACAAAATGACAGATTGTGATGCACAACCATCAGATGGACCAACGAACAACAGTAAAAGGGAGATCACTTGTTTCAAATGTGGAAGGAACGGGCATGTCAGTCATCAATGTAGGATGAGAGAAACAGAGCACTCAAATGCAGCACAAGTAATTGAGACGCTGAACAATGAAGATTGTAGTGGGTGCAAACCTCTTTTTGAAAAAAGATGGTCAGCCAGTCTTAATATGTGGTCACACAGTTTAAAGCAGGATCAGCAGTGCATGAAGGGGGAAGTCTGAAGATGCATCATGGGTTTGTTAATGATAGGCCAGCGTTAACAATTAGGGATTCCGGATGTACGTCCATCGGGGTGAGAAAGAGTTTAGTGCAACCCTCTGATTATACAGGGGAAAAGATTAGATCCATAACATTTAATGGGACAGTAAAATTATACCCAATAGCCGTGATAACAGTAAAAACACCATACATAACAGGAAGAGTGACAGCATGTGTTTTAGACTCACCAGTGGCAGATCTCATCATAGGAAATGTTATAGGAGTTAAAGAGTGTACAGAAGAGGAAGTAGTTTATTGGGACCAAAAATATAGTGTAAGCAGTAATGAGGTAGTTACCACAAGAGAACCTAAATTAGAGAGTATAGCTGAGGTAGAAGAGGCACTTGAAGTAGACACAGGAACTCAGGACAAGGATAGTACAGCTGAGCAGATGAGAATGGATCCCAAATATAGTGCTAGTGGCTCCCAGAGACAAGATACTACTCTGAACAAATGTTCACAAGGGTGTAGGAGAGTAGAACATAGGCAGTCAAAGAAAGGTAGATGGTGCTTCGAGAGGAAGAACAATGTTCTCACTCGCCACTTTTCAGATGGCGGAACTGCATGTGGGCAAGTAGTATTACCGTTAACACATAGAGACCGATATACTAGAACAGCTCAGGATAGTACATGTGCAGGGCACATAGGCATAAGGCGTATGCAGCAGAAAGAAAGGTGCCAGATATATGGGCCACGATTGAATAAAGAGTTCAGACTAAACAGAGACGCAAGTGTAACAGTACAATATGCAGATAGGAAAGTTGAGTCAGGTCAAAAGAGTGTTCGCGACATTACTGACACAGGGCTAGGGATAGCAAACAGATGTTGTAATTGTAGAGGTACCATGAGTCATGGGTACATGACAGGTAGACACAGCATCGACAGGAATCAGAGGTGGGTTGAGGCAAGAAAAGAACCACCTGATATATGGTCGGTACACAAATAGCTTGTGTCTTCTTAAAGATATTAATAGACCTGTGGGTACATAAGTATAATGCTTTTCTATGATGTATTATTATTATTATTATGTGATGTATTAGTTCATGCATTGATACAAAAGATAGAAAGTTGTTTGTAGTTATGTGTGGGGATTATGGGAGTTTACTATGAGTATTTGATATATTATTAAGTGTGGTAGCTAGAGTAAGGTGCAGCCATACTTAGGGCTACCCAGGCAATGTGTCTGGGTCACATATTTAATAAGTTTTAGTCTCCCAACATTTGAAAACGATGTTTTCTTTGAGGGTGGGTAGTGTCACATGCCTGTGTTCAGTGGCATTAAGGTGAGTGGCCGTACAAGATAAACAGTTCACGAGATAAATGGGGCGGATGGTGGGTCCCCCAGAGGGCGTAAATGAGAGGACAGTAATTGAAGGGGCGAGCTGAGAAGAGGTCAGCTGGTGAGGCAGACAGTTGGAGCAGTGAGGTTGTGTGGTGTGTGTGAGGCAATGTGGGGCATAGAATGGTTTAAAAAGACAGGGACAAAGATTGACGGGGCAGTTGAGGTTTGGACTCCGAGTTGAGAGGAGTGGAGTGTAGACGAGACCAGGAGAAGGTCGTGGTCTGATAAAGTGAAGAATTGTGACGGAGTTTGGAAGATAACTCCGCACTGTGGGTTCCAGGGATAGTGAGTGGAATTCGAGACCCATAGTGGGTTACTTTGAGTCGGGCTAGAGAGAGGCTAGTATACCTGTCGTGTGGGACGATATTTTAGTAGCCTTGAGAGGCAGTGCTATTCGACGTGTTCCATTGGGATGGAGATAGATTCTTAGAGAATTATTGTTCCTGGATTTATATGTTACATGTGTCTGTGTTAATTCAGAATTAAAGGAATATTATGTGCGCAAATTAACGCTTGTTCACTGACTGGTGTTTGGTGGTGATGCATCTTGATTAATCTGTTGTTCAACATCACAGTGTTACAAGGACATACCCTAGACATAACCATAGCCACTCTGTCACTTAGTCAACATTCACTTTGTGACAATCATCACCATATGGTATCAAGGCCTGAACTTCTGCCAGGGTTGTCTAGTGTGTGTCGTATCAGTCCCTATCCAGTTTGATTCATACTGACAAGGATATACCGCACTTTGTCGGTAACTGTATGCATTCTTCACCAGTGTCAATGTCCTCATGTGAACATGCCTGTTAACCAATGTCTTCAGGTGAATAAACATGTTAAATAATGTCATCCGTTTAACTCATCCACTATTGTCCGCTGTTTAGCTTGGTGGCCTATTTGTCCAGTGAATAAAGAGTGTCGGGACTGACCCAGGGGTAGTTCTTTGCAAATTCGTGTTATGTCTTCCATAGTTGGAATAAATTTTAATGATACCGTATCACCAGGGCGTGCTCCGACTCTTGAACGATCGCACGATTGAGGGTGACGCCTGAACAAGTACTCAATGCAGTCTTCGAGGGAAATAGAGGAGATGTAGTCAACTGTTCATGGCAACAGTGAGCATAAATACTTTGGGATGGCAATGCATACGGGAACTGACAACTCCAGGGAATGTCCAGTGAGGAATTTCGATATAACATAGCATCACTGACATTCCCCCAGTTGTCATCCCTCAACGGACATGCATCGACGTCTCTCCAGACATTAGGTGTATACCCGTAACAATCCAAGCAACTATATCTACATACTATGTAAGGCCGACTGAACATCATTTCACTAAAAAAAAGAACAGTAACATTTTAAAGCATGAGAACATGCCGAACTACTCCAAGCGGCGAACTTTCTGAATACCAGAAGGCTATACTCGCTAACTTGGTTTGGCCGTCGGGAGAACTAACATTGTAAACGATCTAGCAAGCACTATACTGAACTCACATTATACCTGTAATATATAGATAATAATTAGTATCATGTGCCGGGGCCAGATGGCAAAGGCTTTCAAGTTTCTCCACATATCTCGGTGTTTGATGTTCTGGATCAGGTCTGCTGCTGATTTTCCTCAATGCTTCCATATCATTCCATTCGGAATTAATGTCTCTGGCCTGTCTCGCGTCTCATCACATAAGCATTGAATGTCGTTCGTCACTTTCTTATACTTTATAAATAAACACAGATGTATTATTTGGCGATCATAGAAGTGAGAAGACCACCGACCACGTAAACGATGGACGCAATGTATAACAGAGTCCACGAGGATATCTATATATGAAGCCCATAAGCGGGCACTCTCCAACTGTTTATACTTCACCTCGACAACGCAAGATATAAGAGGAACATGATAAGATGAGATGAGAGATGAGAAATGAGAAGAAAGATGTTTTGACTTGAGGACGCACTAGACAACATAACAATTAAAAGCTATAGATACCAATCGAGTTTCGAACCTGTCACTTCCAAATTAAACAGTGACTCGCTGCAGGAACAAGTGTATTTCGACAAATGACCAACTAGATACCCCTAAATGTATGGGTGGGGAGATGTGGGTGTGGGGATATGTGGTGGGTGGGAGATGTGTGCAGGTGGGGGTGGTTGTGGGTTTGGGGGTGTGGGTGCGGAATGTGTATGGGTGTGAGATGTTTGGGTGGATGGGTGGGGAGTGTGTGTGGGTGAGATATGTGTGGGGGATGTATGTGGGTTGGGGAGGGGTGCATGATGGGTGTGGGTGATGGATTTGGAGATGTGTGTGTGGGGGATATGTCTGGCTGGGTGGGGGTGTGTGGCTGGATGGAGGATGTATGTGTGGGTAGTGAGGGTGATTGTAGTTGGGGGATGTGTGGATGGGTAGGAGATGTGTGTGTGGGTGAGGGATGTGTCTTTGGGATGTGTATGAGTGTGGTATTGTGTGGGAGGGGAGCTGGTTGTGGATAGATGATGTGTGTGTGTGGGTGGGTGAAGGTGTGGTTGGGTTTTCGGGTGGGTGAAGGATGTGTGTGAGGGTGGGGATGTGTGCTTAATTTTGGGGGTGGTTGGGGGG
>JACEFZ010001837.1:0-25000 GCA_014155875.1 Cepaea nemoralis
ATTTCAAAGAAATTTTAAAGACGAGTCATTCACCATGGAAGAGATTAAAGCAGCCATCAAAAAATTGAAGAACAACAAAGCTGTTGGTGAAGATGAAATCTCAGGAGAAATGCTCAAAGCAGCAGATGAGAACACCTTACAACGTTTGTTACAGCTGATCAATGAAATCTGGCAAAGCGAATCCCCACCACTAACAGTGGATAGATGGTGTAATTTTCAAACTGCCTAAAAAGGGCGATATGTCTGATTGCAATAATTGGCGTGGTATCACTCTATTATCAGTACCAGGAAAACTTTTTTGTAGCATGTTACTTGAGAGATTGAAAAAGGCGATAGATGAAAGGCTCAGAGAAGAACAAGCAGGCTTCAGACCAAAACGGTCATGCATAGACCACATTTTCACCCTCAGAATAATCATTGAAGACTCCGTAGAATTCCAGTCGAAATTAATCACCAACTTTGTCGACTTTCAAAAAGCCTTCGACAGCATCCACCGTCCTTCACTTTGGAATCTACTTAACATCTATGGTTTTCCTACCAAATATACCAACGTCAGAAAATCTTTCTACAAAGAGACACGTTGCTGCGTAAGAACAGAAACAGGCAACTCTGACTGGTTCTCAGTCGAAACAGGAGTGAAACAGGGTTGTGTCTTATCACCGATGCTTTTTGGAATAGCTATCGACTGGGTCATGCGCAAATGCACAAACAACACAAATATGGGTATCCATTGGGTTGACAAAATTCTAGAAGACCTGGACTTTGCCGACGACATAGTGCTTTTGAGTTCAACACACCCGGATGCCCAAGAGAAAATAAACCACCTCCAAAATGTTTCAGGGCAAATTGGTCTCCAAATTAACACCACAAAAACAAAGACTATTGATCTTACCAACAGTTCAGATGACACCAAATTGAACAGCTACGTTCTTGAAAAAGTCAACAGCTTCACATACCTAGGAAGCAAAATGACATCTACAGGGGACTCAACACCAGAAATATCATCTAGAATCGCACTGGCATCTAGTGCCTTCAATAAACTGTCAAACATCTGGAAGTCAAAGACACTCAGCAAACACACAAAACTTAAAATCTTCAACTCTTGTGTGATTCCAGTGTTAACGTATGGATGTGAAAGTTGGAAATCAACGGTAGCTTTAGATAAAAAATTAGAAAATTTTGAGAACAAATGCCTTAGAAGACTTCTAAACATCCACTGGACAGACTTCAGAACCAATTCACAAATAAGACAAGAGACTAAGCAAGATACAGTATCCAATTTCATAAGAAGACGCCGTTGGAACTACATCGGCCATGTACTCAGAATGGACAAGACAAGACTCCCCTACCAAGCCCTCATATGGTCACCGGTAGGGAAAAGAAAACGGGGAAGACCAAGAGAGACCCTGCGTAGAACCATCATTAGAGAAGGCTCATTCAATGGCCAAGTAAATGTCCAAGATCTACAACAGATAGCAGCGAACCGCCAGGCATGGAGAGACAGGACTTCTGCCCTATGCGCCGCCTTAGGCTCAAGAGGAAAGACTAACTAACTAACAATCGGGGATTGACCGAGTGACGTCATTCAGCTGTCAACAATAGGTGGTCCTAGCGGCAACCAAATCAAGACGGCGTTTTTCCTATCATCTTGCAATTCGGGCAAAATAACATGCCGATAATTTTCCTGTGTCCTAGGGAAATCTCAAGGACTTTTGGTTTCGTTTGATCCGCTGGAAGTGTTCTCTCCCCCCCCCCTCCCCCCTCCCCAATCCCCCTATCAACAAAAAGTTGCAGCTGTCTCTGTAAATCTATCATCTGATCGTTAACTCCAGTGGTCACGTGACAACGGTGGCAGGGAGAAATATCATCAGCACAGTTGATCTAGAACATCAAGGACCGATACCTCTAGACAGATATGAACGCCTTGCCAATCGGCAGGCCACATGCTGATGATAATTACCAATAAGCTTACGTTTTACATTTATATGAATTCAGCTTTAAAATGCAGATGGCGCTCATGTCACGATTGAGCTACTTAATCAAGTGCTCACATGAGTTTATCACTAGCTGGCCTGGGTTTCGTGTCATATCAGTTAGTTAGTTAGTTAGTTAGTCGACAGATCATCCTCGTTGCACATCGAACCATTCAGTCCATAAGTGCTCGGATCCCCTCCTCAGCGAATCCCGCAGCGTGTAGCGGCTAACGACGCCAGTTCTGTGTTGGTTTATCAATCTTCTTTGGCTTCCTGCGTAGTGTTCTTGTTTGGCCACCCCTCTTTTAATTTGCTGCTTCCGCAGTCTGGCCATTGTTGTAGATTCACAGTCATCACTTGGTTCTCGCAAAAGTCTCACTTCTCGTAGAGCATTCAGAATGTCAGCCTGGTCCATGGCGCGTCCGCCCTCCACAGTAGCCTCACCTGCGAGCTTGTCAGCCCGCTCATTTCCTTGTACTCCCGCATGACCTGGCACGAAGATGAAACTAATCTTTGCCAGCCGAGACCGCTTCAGAGGCTGCAACCATTCTCTTCGGATCGACCCCTCCTCTATCCTCTTGATCATGTTCATTGAGTCGCTAAGGAAACAAGCCCTAGTGAATGTCTGTGTCTCGAGCCATGTTATTGCTATTAACGCACACTTCCGGTCGTGTCATATCAGTTTTCAGCTGTTAATACATCATAGCCTGACTAGTTGTAAACTTTGTTTACAGACAGAATGGCAGTATAGTGCAGTAATAATATATATGTCAGCGCGTGGTTAATTACAATAACCCCACAATTGAACCAATTCTTAAATTATGTTCTGCTTATCATATAACAGCGTTAGACAATCGCAAAAATAAACTAGGGTACAGATATTCCTCACACACACGCACACGAACACGCACGCACACGCACTTGAACAAGGAAATTCCTGACTCCCATTTGGTAAGCACTATCATTATTATGTTCTATGCCGAGCGGCACAGTCGATCGTGTTCCCGTGTAAACATCTGTCCTGTAGTGTTCTGGATACGTCCGACCAGTGATGATCTTCCGCACCATTCTGTCAAACCATCCAGCTTTCTGTCCGTCTGTGGACGTCTGCTGCTAACAGCCTCGATATATCTGTAGTTTCAGGCTTGTGTGGCGTATGTTGAGTTGAGTTGAGCCACTAACCCACATCACAGCACTAGGGACATGTCTATACGTGCTTCTACCTCATCTGCAACTACCAGCGAAGAGTCACAATACTGATGGTGCCAGCAACACTCTAATTGCATGTTTGTATGGGCTTTCTTCGGAGTTTCCAGTGCCGGCTAGTTCCTTTGGTTCCTGCCTGCAGCACAGTTGTCTGCCAGCCTTGATGATCTGCCCTTTCTTCTGCGCTAAACACGCGATTCAAAAGAGTGCCGACCCCATTCTTCTTATCATGCGCCAATAACCCACCAAGAAGTGCAGACTCAGCCAATCTGTCCGTCTCCATGTAACCCACCACACTAATATGTCCTGGGCGGGGGGAGGGGGGGGGGAGGATCCACCAGATGCTGTCTAGTCTTTATTCTTGAATAGAAGCCTGCCACTCTACCCGAATCACGAATGTCTTCACTTTTCACATTATACTTTGTGAGTCCGTTACAATTACGACATTCGCATTGCATGTGCTGTTTGTCTTCCCGCCAGCGGTATGTATATGTATATATATATCGATATGTATAAATGTAGGCCTATAGCAGACGATGCTGTTAATGTGTGGCATATTAGACCTTTACTTATTTAAGCCACGATATATTAGTTGCTGGGTTAGTTAACTTCGTCGTCGCCTTTCCTTCTTTTTCATGCGTCTTAAAGCTGATTGTTTTTAGTTGTCCAAGATGAGCTTCATAAGTGATGTTGAAAGAAAGAATATATGAGAGGAAATAGAGAAGAAGGGTGGAAAGTCAGATGGGCCTGTGTGCCCAATTCTTAACTCTGAAAATAAAGTTTGTTCGTTTGTTCGTTCGTTCCTTCTCGGGCAATTACAAAAATGTTCCAGTACAATTTTATTAGGCTTTTATTGTTCTGTCACAACTACGGACACCATGTTAATTGTTGTGTTGTGTCACAACTACGGACACCTTGTTAATTGTTGTGTTGTGTCACAACTACGGACACCTTGTTAATTGTTGTGTTGTGTCACGACTACGGACAAAATGTTAATTCATTGCTGTGTTGTGTCATAAATACGGACAAAATGTTAATTATTGTGTTGTGTCACAACTACGGACACAATGTTAATTATTGTGTTTTGTCACAACTACGGACACAATGTTCATTGTTGTCTTCTATCACACCTACCGACAAATGTTTATCGTTGTGTTCTATCACAACCACGGACACAATGTTAATTGTTGTATTGTGCCACAACTACAGACAAAATGTTCATTGGTGTGTTCTATCACAACCACGGACACAATGTTAATTGTTGTATTGTGCCACAACTACAGACAAAATGTTCATTGGTGTGTTCTATCACAACCACGGACTCAATGTTAATTGTTGTATTGTGCCACAACTACAGACAAAATGTTCATTGGTGTGTTCTATCACAACCACGGACACAATGTTAATTGTTGTATTGTGCCACAACTACAGACAAAATGTTCATTGGTGTGTTCTATCACAACCACGGACTCAATGTTAATTGTTGTATTGTGCCACAACTACAGACAAAATGTTCATTGGTGTGTTCTATCACAACCAGGACACAATGTTAATTGTTGTATTGTGCCATAACTACAGACAAAATGTTCATTGGTGTGTTCTATCACAACCACGGACACAATGTTAATTGTTGTATTGTGCCACAACTACAGACAAAATGTTCATTGGTGTGTTCTATCACAACCACGGACACAATGTTAATTGTTGTATTGTGCCACAACTACAGATAAAATGTTCATTGGTGTGTTCTATCACAACCACGGACACAATGTTAATTGTTGTATTGTGCCACAACTACAGATAAAATGTTCATTGGTGTGTTCTATCACAACCACGGACACAATGTTAATTGTTGTATTGTGCCACAACTACAGACAAAATGTTCATTGGTGTGTTCTATCACAACCAGGACACAATGTTAATTGTTGTATTGTGCCACAACTACAGACAAAATGTTTATTGGTGTGTTCTATCACAACCAGGACACAATGTTAATTGTTGTATTGTGCCACAACTACAGATAAAATGTTCATTGGTGTGTTCTATCACAACCACGGACACAATGTTAATTGTTGTATTGTGCCACAACTACAGATAAAATGTTCATTGGTGTGTTCTATCACAACCACGGACACAATGTTAATTGTTGTATTGTGCCACAACTACAGATAAAATGTTCATTGGTGTGTTCTATCACAACCACGGACACAATGTTAATTGTTGTATTGTGCCACAACTACAGATAAAATGTTCATTGGTGTGTTCTATCACAACCACGGACACAATGTTAATTGTTGTATTGTGCCACAACTACAGACAAAATGTTCATTGGTGTGTTCTATCACAACCACGGACACAATGTTAATTATTGTATTGTGCCACAACTACAGACAAAATGTTCATTGGTGTGTTCTATCACAACCACGGACACAATGTTAATTGTTGTATTGTGCCACAACTACAGACAAAATGTTCATTGGTGTGTTCTATCACAACCACGGACACAATGTTAATTGTTGTATTGTGCCACAACTACAGACAAACTGTTCATTGGTGTGTTCTATCACAACCACGGACACAGTGTTAATTGTTGTATTGTGCCACAACTACAGACAAAATGTTCATTGGTGTGTTCTATCACAACCACGGACACAGTGTTAATTGTTGTATTGTGCCACAACTACGGACAAAATGTTGGCCGTTGTGTTGTTGACATTTTCACACATCGAGTGACAGTTGGAGTATACAAATATTGGGCTAGCATCAATTCGAATTTCAGTGTCTAAATACTGACAAGGTTGCCCAGCCAAAAATGGGTACCAAGAAATACCTTGTGAAGTAACGGGGCTGCAACCCTTCTATGTAGAAGGCAGCAGGTTCTTTTAATTACCTTCTCTGGTTTTCTTTTCGTTGTCTTTAACTGTCATACAAGGCAGCATTTTTGTAAAACTATCCCATGATCTGTTTTGTCCGTACGAAATTATTACAATGAGGTATATATCGTTTACAGATTTATTCTCCAACAAGAGCTCCTAGAATCAAGCGTAACGAATTTGATGTGAAGTAACAAATTGAAAATGAGAAATCAGACATTGCCGAAATTATCACATGATGCCCCTTTCAATAGTTTATGTGTATTGATCAGAACAGGACACAATAGATTACGCAACCACTTGTATACAAAATTCAAGATTGGTGATTCAGCCATGTGCACATGTGGTTTGGCGTCGCAGACAGCAGAGCACATACTCCAGGATTGCCCAAACTACAACATATCCAGGCGAACCTTCTGGCCTAGAGAGACAACAGTGGAAGATAAACTCTATGGACCGCTGAATGAACTAAAAAAGACTGTTAGATTCATACAAAGAGACGACATTGCAGTTGTAGACATTTTTCAGGCGAACGAAAGAAGAAGAAAGAAGAAGAATCAACCCCGGCATTTAGTTACTGTTTGTGATGCAGGGAAAACTTTCAATATCTCGTATTTGTCAGTGTTTTGTAATTAGTTGTTACATTCTATGTAGACTTCATGTTTTCCCACTGGCGTACAAGTTTTACAAGTAGAACAAGAAATATTCACGATGCTGGCATCATGTGGTAATATAGAGCTTTACACGTATTTAAAAAAAATAAAGTTAGTTTCCCAGGGAACCGGCTGATTCGTCTCGACTTTCAGCAACGTAAAAAATGTGGCTTTCGCCGTCTTGAGGCATGAAATATTTACAGACTTAAAAATCACGGCGTAATGAAGTAAATATAAGAGATACAGATGGATGTGTCTGTGTGAGTGGTAAAATGACTGGATATTTGTTGTTGGAGTTTGCAACATTTTTAGAGAAAAGAAAAGTATTTTGGTCTACACACACTCCATTTGAAGACAATCTCCATGGAGATGTCAACAAGCAATTTGACTGCTCCTTACTTTGGATGTATTCATAGTCACGTCTGAAGGTGTAGGAAGCAATTTACTGAGTCGTCCCGGCCTAAAATAAGTACCATCGAAGACGACCAAGCTGATAGTGGCCACATCAACACGGGTTTCGACTGGTCTTTAAAATATCAATGTGGTATCGTATGCCCGCTATTAAAGACGATAAAACAAAGAAAACTGATATATTTTGTTAACTTGAAACGTCATGAAAGTTTGGAGAGAACAATAATGGAGGGGTATATGCCTGGGAAGAGAGGAAGAGGAAGGCCAAAGATAAGATGGATGCAGGATGTGGCGGATGATTTCCAGATGGGTGTATCGGACGCGGGACATCTTGCTTATGATCGAGAGGTTTTCCGGAAGGTTGTTATGGGAGCGAGGTTCTGCAAAGGACATGTTACTGAATGAATGAATGAATGAATGAATGAATGAATGAATGAATGAATGAATGAATGAATGAATGAATCGTATGCCCAAAACGTAAAATAGTGCATGAGACGATCGTCTGCTTATTTTACTTACTGTTTTCCTTTTTTTTATTAAATTTATTTCGCTCGCTCCATACACGTGCTGCTGCTTCTACTGGTTCCTCTACAGGGGAGTGCACTGGGTTTACGTGTGGACTAGCTTTCCCTGTTTACCAGTGTCACCTTGCCTTCAGGCGAACCCACTCCGACGGCTCTTAAGCTTCTGGTGTTCTGATGCCTAGGTAGCTGGTGTAACCTCTGCACCAGTCAGTTGGACTAAATGTTGACTTCTCGTCCTTGACATAGGCTGGAAATTACAATCACCTCTAAAGTCGGAGTGGGTTCGCCTAGTGGCGAGAGACACTGGTAAAACGAAAAGCTAATCTAAACGCAAAAATTAGTCCAGTTCACTAGATGTAGATGCTCTTGTATGAACTAGACTTGAGTTCAAAACGAGCGAACGCAATAAACAAGCAAACAAAAACCACACACAAGTCTGAATTAATAAACATCAGTATGTCATCATGCCTACAAAATGCATGCAATAAACAGCAAAGTTACATTAGTCTCACAGTTCACGTATCTAAACATGCGGACATACCAACACAAGAGTCTCACAGTTCACATATCTAAACATGCGGACATACCAACACAAGAGTCTCACAGTTCACATATCTAAACATGCGGACATACCAACACAAGAGTCTCACAGTTCACATATCTAAACATGCGGACATACCAACACAAGAGTCTCACAGTTCACACATCTAAACATGCGGACATACCAACACAAGAGTCTCACAGTTCACATATCTAAACATGCGGACATACCAACACAAGAGTCTCACAGTTCACGTATCTAAACATGCGGACATACCAACACAAGAGTCTCACAGTTCACGTATCTAGACATGCGGACATACCAACACAAGAGTCTCACAGTTCACACATCTAAACATGCGGACATACCAACACAAGAGTCTCACAGTTCACATATCTAAACATGCGGATATACCAACACAAGAGTCTCACAGTTCACGTATCTAAACATGCGGACATACCAACACAAGAGTCTCACAGTTCACATATCTAAACATGCGGATATACCAACACAAGAGTCTCACAGTTCACGTATCTAAACATGCGGACATACCAACACAAGAGTCTGACAGTTCACTTATCTAGACATGCGGACATACCAACACAAGAGTCTCACAGTTCACACATCTAAACATGCGGACATACCAACACAAGAGTCTCACAGTTCACATATCTAAACATGCGGACATACCAACACAAGAGTCTCACAGTTCACACATCTAAACATGCGGACATACCAACACAAGAGTCTCACAGTTCACGTATCTAGACATGCAGACATACCAACACAAGAGTCTCACAGTTCACGTATCTAGACATGCGGACATACCAACACAAGAGTCTCACAGTTCACGTATCTAGACATGTGGACATACCAACACAAGAGTCTCACAGTTCACGTATCTAGACATGCGGACATACCAACACAAGAGTCTCACAGTTCACGTATCTAGACATGCGGACATACCAACACAAGCGTCTCACAGTTCACGTATCTAGACATGCGGACATACCAACACAAGAGTCTCACAGTTCACGTATCTAGACATGCGGACATACCAACACAAGAGTCTCACAGTTCACGTATCTAGACATGCGGACATACCAACACAAGAGTCTCACAGTTCACGTATCTAGACATGCGGTATTACCAACAAAATAAAGACCCCTAGGTGGAATCTACCGTATGTATGTGAAGTGATAGGACCATCGTATTTCTATAGGCCTTAGTGCATGGAAGGATAGGAGGTCAGTCTCTACTACCCGTACCACATGACAAGAACTGGCATCGAACCAATCTCGCTCATGACAGTGTCAATGTGACGCTCTAATCGTTACACTAACACACTCGCACATGCATACCTATACACATACACACCTGTACACATAAAAACATGCATACATATACACATCCATCCATCATGTGCAATGTCGATAAGCGTAAGCGGTCATGATTCGCCATTTAACTGGATCACCAGAGTCGTGAATCCGCTCAGTGTTCTTGTCTCAACCATACCACGTGACCAAGCCATTCGCGTATTTTCTTCTCTGCCTTCCCCTTGTTCTCTTCCCCTCGATCTTGCCAGTTGTTACCAAGTCCTCCACTTTATTTCTTCTCATAACATGACCCAACAATTTTGACTGTCTACGTCTAATTTCTCTTATCACTTTACGATTTTCATGTGTTTATTGTAGGATTTGGTCATTGGTTTATACACATACACACATGCTTAAATACACACATAGACACATGCATACATAAACACATACACACATGCATGTATACACACATGCATGCATACACACATACACACATGCATACCCACATACACACATGCATACCCATACACACACACCCACACCCACATATATATTCAGATAAACGTTTCTTCAATTGGTTCATTGTAAACTAAGATTAGTGTTAACAAAAGCACGCATATCTTCCTATTGCAAACACAACTTTCAATATGCAGTGCATATCAGCCGGTGCTCTATAAATAATATCTGTCTTCTATGCGTGTCTGAGTGTTTCTGTTCTTTTGAGACTGATTAAAGTGCTTCCCTTTCTGGCAAAATGCAGGACTTAAGTGTTGATACTCTGGCCATCGTCTTTCTGGACAACTTCCGCTCGCCTGTACAGAACATATTTTTTATTGATTATTTTATGTTCAAAGGGAAATTAAAAGGACGGATTTTTAGAGGTAAAATGTATGTGTGAGATTGAGACAGATGGAGGAAGGTGACAAAAAGAGCAGACAGACAGACAGACAGACAGACAGACAGACAGACAGACAGACAGACAGACAGACAGACCGACCGACCGACCGACCGACCGACCGACCGACCGACCGACCGACCGACCGACCGACAGACAGACAGACAGACAGACAGACAGACAGACAGACAGACAGACAGAACCTTGGGCCTGAATTTTTGACAGACAGACATGTCACGCTTTGAATCTACAATGCTTACACACATACATACCAAATCTTAAGTCATAGAACTTGACAGAAAGACAAATGAGTGAACTGGTGTTATAAACAGAGATGCTGTGTGAGTAACTAGGTAGGCACATCATTATTGTCACTATCACAACCATCATCACCATCACTACTATCATTACCATCACACTAACTGGTTCACGACGTGGTCAATGTCTGTTATAGGCGTTTGTCTTCTGCCACTCTCCTTGTAAGTCGTCTTTGATGATCAACGTTTGCTATGCCTCTGTTCCGATATGGGCCACAAAAAAGGCGAGGTGCCTTCAGGAACATGTCTCACAGAGTTTGTCACGAAGAATTGTTCATGAGGGCTAGATTTCTTCCCTCATTTCGGCGACGGACAGACAAAATAGATAGACGGAGGGGCAGACATAATGCCTGATTGATTGATTGATTGATTGATTGATTGATTGATTGATTGATTGATTGATAAGGGTTGGAAACAAATTACTAGTTGAAAGTTCTTCCCAACCTTAAGTTCTAAGAGAGGAGTAAATACAAGCCTTCCCATGGGGAAACTATCACAGTAGTCAGAATCTCACATATAACCGTTAGTGACTAACATATATCAGTTAAAGGGAATTAAAGGCGAGATCGACTTCATCGCACAGGATAGGGTTCTATCCCAAGGCTCAGTCATCTTTTCGCAGAGCGACCTGTTCAAGACCTCGCACAGAGCACGAACTCCGCTGATCCAACGTCGATCCCCAGGGTCTCAGAAAACATTACACTCCTGAACCGAATGATGAAGTCTGTCTGTAAAATGAACCTACGATCCTCCATAATGCCGGACTGGCAGTTTATCTCTTTTCTACAGAGATTTACACATAACGATTAGAGGCATGTGTGTTACAGTTACAGACTGCCAAACAAGGACAAATAATATTAGACAAAACTTAAGAAATAACAACCTGTCTAATGTATTTGATCTGTTATTACTAGAGTGATACAAGAAGTCCACAAAGATTTAACACCAAACCAATTTATCTATGAAATGTAATCATATGCTTAACCTCACCAAGAAGAGGGTTTAATTAACAACGCTCTGCATGATTACTTTTTACAACTTGCAGATTATCGTAGACCCTAGTATGTTATTTAAACTCCTTTTGTGCCCAAAGAATTTGCTGTGTCGAAAAGGTCACCCCACTTATCTCTCAGTATGAAGGTTTTCGGTTCGTTTTGGACTTTGTCATTCTGTTTACGGGTGCTAGGTATTCGGAAGCACTTGTGGGTCGTCGCTGGAGTTACTGAGTTCGTGATCTGTCACTGAAGTTACTGAGTTCGTGATCTGCCACTGAGATTACTGAGTCTGTGATCTTTCACTGAAGTGACTGAGTTTGTGACCTGTCACTGAAGTTACTGAATTTGTGATCTATCATTGAAGTGACTGAGTTTGTGACCTGTCACGAGAGTTACTGATTTCTTGATCTGTCGCTGGAGTTACTGAGTTCGTGATCTTTTACTGAAATTACTGAGTTTGTCGCTTAAGTTACTGAAATCATGATCTATCGCTGGAGTTACTGAGTATTTGATCTGTCACGGGAGTTACTAAGTTTGTAATCTGTCACGGGTGTCGATAGACGCTGTGTTGATATACGTACGAGCAATATGATATAGAACTCGGTGCAAAGAAGTTGACCCTCTGGCTCTTGAAACCTTTGTGCAACAATTCCGTTAAGTAAACATGCCCACCCCAGGCCTCTTCCCAGATAGTCCACATGTCCAACCCAGGTCTCATCACATATAGTCCACATACTCATCCCAGGTCTCATCCCAGTCAGTCCACATGCCCACCCCAGTCTCATCTCAAATAGTCCACATTTCTACCCTAGACGTCATCCCAGAAAGTCAAGATGCCCACCCTAGACTTCACCCCTAATAGTCCACATGTCCACCCTACGCCTTATCCCAGATAGTCCACATGGCCACCCTAGGTCTTATCCCAGATAGTCCACATGGCCACCCTAGGTCTTATCCCAGATAGTCCACATGTCCACCCTGCGCCTTATCCCAGATAGTCCACATGGCCACCCTGGGTCTTATCCTAGCTAGTCCACATGCCCACCCTAGACCTCATCCAGGCTAGCACACCATCAATTTGCTCAATCATGATCTCTCTACAATCTAATATGTCACTCTGCGCATGTGAATCTCAATTCTCGGTCTTGCACACAGGGCTGGTTTCTAGGTTTAGAGATTGATGTACAGCACAGTTCCCGCAGAAACTGCCTTTTAGTACTGGGTTATTAAAAAAGAATCCACATAAATCTCAATTCAATATATGTAAGCCCTAACAGAGCCTGGACGAATTGGACGTCAGTTCAAAGAACTTATGAGTTAAAATATACAGCCTTCCGTGGTATTCAAAACTACCTACCAACCAATAATGATCTTTTGGCCGAATTACACAAAAATGTAAAATACATCGATAATTAACACTGACATGAGACGAACAACTAAAACAAGCCTTGACCTCACAAAGAAGTTATGAATCTGTCGACCTAGCTCTCTGATCATCGCTGATTATACAATCTGCCTCTGGCCACCATAACACCCCTTATAATACAACCTGCCCCTGGCCGTCTTATCATCTCTGTTAATACAACTGACCTGTTATGTTACAACCTGCCAATGGCATCTGAACACATTTTATATCGCTACTCGTCTCTGGCTGTCTGATCATCTCTTACGCTGCTACCTTCCCCCGGTCTGATCAACGCTGTTAATAAACCTTGCTCCTGGTTGTTTGAACACCTGTTATATCACAACTTGCCCATGGCCGTCTGAATACGTCATAAATTGTAACCCTGGTGGAGTGAACACCGCTGTAAATACAAACTCAATATTGGCTGTTTTAATACCTATTATATCAGAACCTACCCCTAAAGGTCATAAAACCGCTGAAATTTACAACATTCATTCATTCATTCATTCATTCATTCATTCATTCAGTAGCATATCCTTTGCAGAACCTCTCTCCCATAACAACCTTCCAGAAAAGTTCTCGATCATAAGCAAGATGTCCCGCTTCCGATACACCCATCTGGATTTCATCCACCACATCCTGCACCCATATTCTAGTGACCGTCCTCTTCCTCTCTTCCCAGGCATATATCCCTACATTATTGTTCTCTCCAAACTTCCGTGACGTTTCAAGTGTACACAATATTTCAATTTTCTTTGTTTTATCGTCTTTAATAGCCAACCTTCTTCGATAGTCAGCTTTTGAAGTATGGATGCATTTGTTCTTTTCTTTATCCAAAATATTATTAGAACTCGTATATTATAACAGTTTTATTCAAAGGCATTTATGCACTGTTCAGCGTGTTTAGTAAGTGTCCATGTCTCATAGGCGTATGTTGCGATGGGAAAGATGCATGCTCTTAAAAATCTAATTTTTGTAGTTCTGACTGTCCCACTCCATAATTTACTCTGTTATTTACAACATAGCCGTCTTAATACCGATGGTGTTACAGTCTATCTCGGGCCGTCTGAATACCCCGGATATTGCAATACCTCCCTTATCGTCGGAACATCGCGATGTTACAATCCGTCACGTGTCCTTCGGATTTCCTCTCTGGGTCAAGGAGCTCCATAAGCCCATGTGACAATATTACAAGCTAAAGATATATAGAGAAAGTGCCCAGAACATACACTGAAGTACTGCAGCGTGCCCAGAACACTTATTAATGTACTACAACATGCCAAGAACATATTTTAAAGTACTACGGAGTTCAGAATATACATTGAAGTAATACAAGTGCACATCAAGATTCTACAGTGTGCTAAAACACAAATTATAGTAATACGAAGAACCAAGAACATATATGCAAATACCACAGCACGTCAACAACGCACATTGAAGTTACTGCTTCTAGTTTGCGGACATCTTTTTTCCAACGACCAGGACTTAATAACTGAACTGGAGACATGGCTCCGGGCTCAAACGGGTGAGTTTTACAACCAAGGTATTAGACTGGTGAAGAAGAGATGGGGGAAGTGCTTCGCCGTGGGGTAGGGTTACCAGATACGTGAGCACCAAAAGGAGGACATAATAAAGCAAAAAGGAGGACAAAGGAGGAAATAATAAGACAAAAAGGAGGACAAAGGAGAACATATTGAATGTTTCATTTAAATCGTTCCAGATTAAACCCACAATCAGTACAATTGCCAATGTATTTTTTATCATAGCAGGTGGTTGGTTTACAGAAAGAAAATATTCTTCAAAACAATAAACAGCCTCAACAGCCTCTCAACAGCTGGAAACAAACTGAGCCATCTAGTTTTAGAGTGATAGAGTAGTTGCTGATAGTTAATGTTGACATAGTCACAAAAATACTTTAAAGTTTCTGTTCTGACAGTGTATATAGAAAAGTAATTGAATATCTTCAATACAATAGATCCAAAGTCAATCTGCATTAAATCTGCGTTGTGTTGGATGCATTTATGCAGAACATGAACAGTACATCCAACGCCTACTAATGGCTTGCTCAAGGCTTCCTTCAAATGCGAGAACACATTTCTACCTTCTCTTCTGTTAATGCCTCCAAAATTCACATTGACATTGTCACCAGCAAAAACAACACATTTGGAGTACAAATCATCTTTTTGGAGTGTTCTTAAAATATATTGTGATATAGTTTCTGAGGTTCATTTTGTGCGTTGTCTAACTCGAGAATCTTAGTTTGGATTCCACCAGCTTTCCAGTCAAAGTACTGAACAACGATCGGAAATATTTTCTGCGAACCGTGATTGCTAGCATCTGTCGAAATACCAAAACATAAAATACCACTTAAAGATTTATCCAATTCATCAACAGTGTGGGGCGCCAATCACCTGGTTTATTATTGCTTCAGTCTTTCTTTTTGCACAAGCAATATTTTTAGCAATTTCTGAATCTTCAAATAATGTGTGCATCAAACCAGCTGTGCAGGTCATCGAGTTGTAAGACTGATGATGACAAACTGTATGAAATGCCAAAGTTGCTTCAACCGCATGCGCTTTCAGCAACACATTTTATACTTAGGCTAAAAAAAAAAGACGTCAATGTGCTAGATGACGCGGACACTTTGATTAGATTTCTATGTCTCTCACTGTCAACATGGCGCTCCAAGTCAGTAGTTCCTTTATTGGCAACGGACAAGTAACTATCGCAAATCGTGCACTTTGCCTCATTCTCGTTGCGTCCTTCAACTAAGCATGGAAACTTATATTTCATAGTGTTCGAGAATTTGCATTTTCTCTTTGTAGAAGCCATTTTCATAAACAAAGACGACAAAAAAAACAACACAACAACAACAACAACTAAATTAACTGAAAAACTGAATTCTAAACCTCCACTGGACAGATTTCAGAACCGATACGCAAATAAGACAAGAAACTAAGCAAGATATTGTATCCAATTTTATAAGAATACGCCGTTGGAACTACATCGGCCATGTACTCAGAATGGACAAGACAAGACTCCTCAACCAAGCCCTCTTATGGTCACCAGTAGGGAAAAGAAAACGGGGAAGACCAAGAGAGCAGCGAACCGCCACACATGGAGAGACATGACGTCTGCCCTAGGCTCAAGAGGAAAGACAGACTAACTAACTAACTAACTTACTAACTAAATAACTAAGACGACAAAAATTACAAATTAACACACACACACACACACACACACACACACACGCACACACACAAAACAATTTTAAGTGGCGTCTCTGCTACCGGAACCGGAAATAACATTAACATTTTGACCATAGAGACTACAGCATTGTTGGTGTTGCCGAATAGAGCAACCGTTAGATCCAAATTATACAAATAATTGGTGTTTCACATTTGGTATAAATAGGAAAATTAAATAAATATTATTAAGCATTGGGTTTTAATAAAGAATGTAAACACACGGTAGAGTGTAGATCCATTGCAACAACAATACATAAACAAATGAAAACATAAAATATTTAAAAAGCCAGACATTTTAAAGGTTTTAGGCTAATAAGGAGGACATGTCCTCTCTTTGCGGGACGTCTGGCAACCCTATCCTAGGGTGAAACGTAGAGGAGGACTACATTTCATATCTATTTCCAAGTTCCTGCCTTGACTCCGTCTACTAAAGTGCAAAGCTTATCGATCGCACTTCAGGCAGACAGACAGACAGACAGACAGACAGACAGACAGACAGACAGACAGACAGACAGACAGACAGACAGACCGACCGACAGACAGACAGACAGACAGACAGACGGACGGACGGACGGACGGACGGACGGACGGATTTGGCCAGAATATATTAAAATACAATACTGATTGCTTACTTAGATGTTTTGCACCACAGTATAACGATAAATATGCTTGCACCACAAAGTAAATGATAAATATGCAAACACGTATTGCCTACGAAGATACATTCTACTACAGAGTACACAATTAATAATGCAAACAGGTTACGGCATTTCAAGTAAATCCGTATTATCATAAATGTTGATTTTACGATTACAGCTGTGTAAAATGTTCATAGCACCTTGAGGTGTCGAAGCGAATGCTTTGATCACCTAACCATTTCTTATCGGCTCTTACATTATTTCACCCATTAATGTAAACATATGTATGCGCCCTAAACATAGATTATTTGGTGAGATACTTGGCTGCACTCGATAGCACTTTCTACCTACTCAGTCTCATAGATCAATTCTCTCAGTGTCCCTAAAGTGCACTAATCAAGTGCATGCTTAGATCGTCATTTTATTTGCCATTTTTTTTCGGGGCGACATGAAAACTCCAATGTTAGGATGTTATTCTTGTTAATTCAATTGATAATGATAGACGTGAAAGAGGATAACATTTTGAAGACACACTACAATTATTCAATTATTCACATATACTTTCAACAGCTTGAAATGTACTTTAATATAGCAAATATAAATACAATCACAGGAAATTATTGGCTCTCTTAGAAGTAGAACTCCCCCGCTGTTTATACTTCACCTCGACACCGCAAGGTACAAGAGGAACATGATGAGATGAGATGAGATAGTAGTAGAAGCAAGAAATATGAGATTAAAGGACACACTAGGATTAATCAAAGATACACGAAATAGCATGGAAGGTACTTTAATATTCAAAGTAAAGAGATCAATATACAGCATATAAATACGATTATAAGCAATAATTGCACTCAGAGAAGTCGAAGCGAGAAACAGAGATTAGAATACACACTAGACAGCATTTTAGTTTACAGCTATTGTTAGCTCCCAGGGTTTCTCAGGGTACCCCTAGAGGCGGGGCCCAGGTGGCAACCCGGGTAGATTGTGAAAGTTTCAGCTCGGTGCGAATTCGACCTCATGGGCTTCAGGTCGGCAGGCATGAGACACAACACTGAAGCGGCTCCCAGTAATTTTGGGACTCTTTATTGTAGTGATATTAGCAGTAACGACAAATATAGTCATGACAACATGATTCATTGTATTAAAATACAGCAATAATGGTGGTGGTGGTGGTGGTGGTGGTGGTGGTGGTGGTGGTGGTGGGTGGCGGCGGTAGCTGCAGCAGTAGTAGTAGTAGTAGTAGTTGTTGTTGTTGTTACAGTAGTAGTAGTAGTAGTAGTAGTAGTAGTAGTAGTAGTAGTAGTAGTAGTAGTAGTAGTAGTAGGAGTAGTAGTAGTAGTATTAGTAGTAGAAGTAGTAGTAGTTGAAGTTGTAGTAGTAGTTGCAGTAGTAGTAGTAGTAGTAGTAGTAGTAGTAGTAGTAGTAGTAGTAGTAGTAGTAGTAGTAGTAGTAGTAGTAGTAGTAGTAGTTGATTGTTGTTGTTGTTGATGTTGGTGTTGTTGTTGATGTTCTTGTTGTTGTTGTTGTTGAAGTAATTACAACAAGTAACAAACACTTCAATACGGTTAAGTACTTACGTTTCCAAGTGTTTAGAATCAGTTCTGATGCATCTACCGTAGAACAATATCCAGTTCTGATGCATCTACCGTTGAACAATATCCAAATCTGTCTCACGCGCACACAGTCAAGTAAACTTACGATCTGATTATATATGCAAGGTACATATATGCAAGCTGCCGGTTTGACGGATACACAACATATGTCTTAGAGTCTTAGAGGATACACAACATTTGGTTTAGAGGATACACAAATTATGACTTAGAGGATGCACAACTTATGACTTAGAGTGTGGCCGTACTGTGTGATTTGTGAAAAAGCACCATGATCAGTGCGAAGTTATCTTACCAAGCCCTTCATTATTGCCTGGAATGTCTAATCTAAAAGTGTCAGTCGCTTCCAATCATACGGCTCTGGCAAACTAATCTAAATACTGTCTGGGAAAGGAGAACTGAGGGTGATGGTTCAAAGCTTCTCAAACTGGGAGTAGTGGAGTTTAACAGTTGAATAAGCAGTCTCCCAGGTGAAATGGTCAAACCGTCTGCCTTGCGCTCCAAAGGTTGTTTGTTCGATTCCGGGTTACGTCATTACGTTCACGAGTGCATTGTTTTTTTCGGAGACTACTGCGGGTCGTCGCTGGAGCTACGGAGTTCGTGCTTTATGCGACGCTTTTGGCATGCCGTCCTGCGGAAAGAGACCCAGCCATATGGGATAAAACCCGGTGCAATGGAGTCGATCCTCTCGACTTTTAAAACTTCTTTTGTTTTTTAAGTTGAATAAGAGATTGTGTGAATCAGTTATAAAATACAGAATCCCATAAAAGTTGGCAGCTGAGTACAAGTGTTACTAAGTGGAGATTAATTGAATGTTGAGGTAAATATAATTTACTGCAATTATAAAATTAATCTTACAATTCAAGGGAAAATGTGGGGCAGATGGGGAGGAGAAAGAGGAAAATCAGTAGACGGAAGAAACAGAAGAAGAAGAAGAAGAAGAAGAAGAAGAAGAAGAAGAAGAAGAAGAAGAAGAAGAAGAAGAAGAAGAAGAAGAAGAAGAAGAAGAAGAAAGAAGAAGCAGAAGAAGAAGAAGAAGAAGAAGAAGAAGAAGAAGAAGAAGAAGTAGAAGAAGAAGAAGATTTTCATAACGATGATGATGATGATGATGATGATGATGATGATGATGATGATGATGATGATGATGATGATGATGACTGCCTCTTATGATCCACAGTGCCGTAAACCCCTACCGCTGTTTTATAAAGAGTTTCCTTAAGTTTAAACCACTTTTAACTTACTAGTACAATTGTCTGATGTATCAGTAAAAGCATCTTCAAGTTGCTGTTGGAAATCAAAGCACTTATCAGGATCGTGGGTATTAATAACATTAATCCTGGGGCTAGATTAGTGTTTGGCTGTGTAGATTCTCTTTCGGTCTCAGTCTAATTCTTACAACAACCAAAGAATGATCCATATCACAGTCAGCACTGTGGTAACTTCGAGTTAATGATGTTTGGTTCAGATGTTGTCTCCGTGTGATGATGAAGTCCAGCTGATGCCAATGGCCGGATCTTGGATGTTTCAATGTGACCTTATGCAGCTCTCTTGTTTTTAAAAAAAATGGAGTTTGTAATACATAGATCATCTCTGGTGCAATGCTCCAACAGACTTTGTCCATTTTCATTCATGCGACCGATGTTGTATTTTCCAAGGCACACTGGCCATGAACTCGAGCCCTTGCCCACACGAGCACTGAAATCACGGAGCATATAAATGAAGTCGGATTTTGGAACTGCCTTGATCACAGAGTCTAGCTCCTCATAGAACGAATCCTGCACATCATCAGAGGAAGCAAGTTTCGGTGCATATGCAATGATAATGGTAGCAAACCCACAAGAGGTTGCCAAGCGCAGGGATAATAGTCTTTTATTACCTCCAGCTGGAATTTCAATCAACCCAGCAGCGAATTCTTCACTGAAAAGCCCACACCATGTTGCCTTTTGTCTGCCTGTCCTCTACCCTTCCAAAGAAAGGTGTAATTGTTTTCCCTGAGTGACCCTTCCTCAGCAAGGCAAGTCTCCTGTGGGACAGAAATATCAATGTTAATACTATTGAGCTCAGCATCAATCACAACCGTTTTTCTCACATTGTCAATGTTTGTCAGGTCAGTCGAAAATCCTGGACACATGGTTCAGGTTGCAAGCCGTAGCCTGAGATTTCTATTATTAATTTTATTAGTGCCTTATGCATTGTTTAACCTGCGATTCAGATTTTGTCCTAGCCCCAAGCACCCACTGAAGCAGGCAGGCTGTGGCGGATCAGCACCCAATTGGCCGGGGGCTGCCCAGCTTGAGGCGGGCGGTAGCTGATCAGTGAAACCTGTAGGTGTCTCCCACCGTCAGAGGCAACCTGTGGCGCCCCATGTGTACCCCAATTGACAAGGACTTATAACCCGTAAATGGTACCTCTAGCTTTGATTCCGAGACCTGTTAAGACCAGGGATGGAGGTATTGCCTCTCCATAGCACAAAGCCTGGGCTAAAATATAGAGACCATGTGTTGCCCATGCAGCATGATTCCTCTCTCGGGCTGCCTAGTTCACTCCAGAGGAATGATAATACCAATACATCTAGAACAAGACAAACTGCAGAAGCTGCCGAATCAGCAAAGCAATGCTCTCTCTGCTAGTCTGTCGGAGCTTCGATCCTAGACCAGCTGCCAATCAAGGCTTAGGGCCTGGTCTGCCCTGTCATGACAATTTGTCTTTAGGTTGCATATCCTCGCACCAGGATAAGGCTTGTACCCTCCCAATTGCCCTCTTCCGCCCGAAGCCGTTGGCACAATGTGGGGTGTCGCTTTGGTAAGCGCCGCCCAACATTCGGCGCTAACAGAAAGCAGGTAGTACCGTCTACTGTTATACGGTAGCTCAGTCATATCTGACTAAGACCCGACACAAATATATATATATATATATATATATATATATATATATATATATATATATATATATATATATATATATATAATTCTGCGATCTCTCCTATTAATATATGAACTATTTTTTCTTGTTAAAATTTATTTTATAGTCATTGACGTCTTCTTTTAGTACAGGTAGACTTTCTTCTGTTAATCCCACATTTCGCCATAGTTTAAATTTCGTATGTATCCATTCCAACTCTGTATTATATCCGATTTTATTTTTCATTAATGCCCTTCCTGTTTTTTATTTCAAACATGTTTGATTATTCTTGCTTTGCTTCCTGTCAACTCGTTCCTGACTGCTTGTTTTTTGCATTCTTGATAGAATGTAATTCAATTATATTTCACTGCTTGTTTAACGAGTTTTCTTCGTCTTTACGAAATTTCTAATATTTCTTATGCATCTTGTCTCTTCTTTGTTGTTATTATTTGGTTTCGATGTTTTATTATTCGACTCTTAAGATGTCTTTCTTAATCATAGTTTTTTTCTGTGCTCTTTGTTTCGTTTCCGGTAATATCTCGTTGATTGTTTGGCGAATGAAATTATTTCGAATTCCCCATTGTTAATCTGTACTTTATATTGAAGATATTACAACGTATCTGTTCTTTTACAATCACTCTGTTATGTTTTTTCAATTACTGTATCAGCTTTTTATTATTTTACCTGCTGATGAAATTATCAAGGCAGTTCCCAATCAATTTCACTAACTCACCTGCATTATCTGCATGTAGAATATCATTATAAAATATACGCTAGGCATTGCCGTCATCTTTATTAATGCATTTCTGTCAAGAATTCGGTTATACATGAATGGAAGTCACACCCGCACGATAGATCGGTGGTGCGTGAGACACGTTTTTTTCGGATTTTGTGACTGGAGAAGACCATCCTCTCCTGGAATGGGATTGTGAGTTCGGACTCCGTCCAGGTCGGAAGCGTCGTGAATTAGTGTAGCAATGGCACAGTCATAGTGCCGCCTTTATGATGTATTTTTTATCTTTTGAGAGACAGTGTTTTAGTAAAGAGTTGTTTTTCTTTCATATCCAATTTACAGGTCATCGCTGTCAACACCAGCATTTTACTGCTCTTGTTGATGTCTTGGCAATTTTACGCTCAGTAGTTTGTCATTGCTTTCATGAACGACCGGCTCCCATACCAACACTTTAAAACCCAGCGTTACGCGGTCCGCAGCCAAATGGTCGCAGCTGTGTTTCGAACGCAGGTAAGCGGGCTTATGAATTACGTCTATAAGCCCTTAGCCACGGAGACCCTCCTAGTAAAGAGTACTTGTGCAAATTACATGACAATGTGAACTGTGGTAAATATGAAACTGTGAAATAGATGATGAAAACGACTTGGACTTCTGTTGAGTTATTCATCTAAATCTGTGACTCTAGTGTGAGTGTTTTAGAGCGAGAGAGAGAGAGAGAGAGAGAGAGAGAGAGAGAGAGAGAGAGAGAGAGAGAGAGAGAGAGAGAGAGAGAGAGAGAGAGAGAGAGAGAGAGAGAGAGAGAGAGTAAACTGCAAGTTGTTAGAGAATTCGGGCAAGCCATAAATGTTCAATAGCAGAGTATTGAGAAGAGAATAATCATGGCGCAGATATCTTCAGACATCAAATTCGGACAAAAGAAGTCGCGCCATGACAGATTGCCATTCGTAGACCTATTTGTAAGAGTGACCATCGAGCATACAGAAGAGCCCTAATAGAAAGGTGTATCCATCCATCCATCATGTGCCATGCCGGTAAGCGTGGGCGGTTATGTTCTGCCATCTCACTCGATCACCAGAGTCGTGGATCAGCTCCATGTTTCTGTCTCGACCATGCCACAAGGCCAAGCCATCCAGGTACTTGCTTCTAGGTCTTCCCCTTGGTCTGTTCCCCTCGATCTTACCAGTCACCAAGTTCTCCGAATTATTTCTTCTCATAACATGCCCAAAAAATTGTGACTGTCTACGTCTAATGTCTCTAATCAGTTTACGATCGTCATTTATTTCTTGAAGTACTTGTTCATTGGTCTTTCTGGCTGTCCGTGGTATTCTTTGCATTTTCCTCAGAAACCACATTTCTACAGCCATCAGATGTTTCTCAGCCTGACTGCTCATTGTCCAAGCTTCACATCCATATAAAAGTACAGGTTCTATGTAGCATCTCAACACTCTCTTTCTCGTTTCAATTTACATCTTGTTATTGGTCAGTATGTTTTTCATCTTTCAGGCTACTTTTGCCATGGCGATTCTTGTTCTAATCTCTTCAAGGCATCTCCCATCAGATGTCACCACTGTTCCGAGATAATTGTACCTATTCACTTGTTGAACAATATTCCCATTTACTTGTATTTTACATTGTGGTATTTCGTTCTTCCTTGTGACGACCATAATCTGTGTCTTTTTACAATTTAATTCTAACCCCAGTTGTTCACTGTGTGTAACAACCGCATCTACTAAATTTTGCAGGTCCTGTTCATTGTCTGCAATCAAGACTGTATCATCTGCATATCTAATGTTATTGATGCATCGTCCCCCACTGTTGATTCCTTCCATAGCTTCAATATTTCTGAAAATACTTTCACTGTACAGGGAAAACAAATCTGGAGACATTACACATCCCTGTCTCACACCTCTCTTACTAGGCTGATATTGGCTTACTTCATTATCAACTCTTATGGCAGCTTGTTGTTTCCAATACAGCTAGTCGTCGACTTACGACCTATGCAACTTACGATCATTCGACTTTACGACAACAATCACTAGCCATATTATTAACTCGAGTCTAGTGCTTCCACATTGACGTGGATAGGCCTTAGGCTCATACCTGAGTGCGATCAGCGTTGCCAATAGTGGGTTGTGCTCAATATTTAAAGATTTATTTCTGCCTCTATTATCAGTCGTTGGCGTCGTCTGCAAAGATCAGGTTGTGTAACGGTTTATTCCATGCTCAGTCTTCGTAGACTTAGATGGATAACCTCGTGTTTGCAGATAATGCTGCAGTTACGACCCACTCTGAGGAAGAATTACAATGTCTACTATCTGCATTCTACAATGCTTGTTCATAATTTCGTTTAACAATTAGCAAAAAGAAGACACAGATTATGTCACAAGGTGCAAATGGAGTACCATCAATCTTTATTGACGACGCCGAACTAGAAATGGTAGACCATTTAATAATAATGTTTCCTATAGTATTTTCCACACCTGTATTTTGTATGTTTTGCAAATATTAAACCAGTTGTACATGTACAGTTAATGCAGTGTTTTTCTTAAACCTGTCGATGTAAAAATAATAAACAAAATGGTATAGAGATGATACAAATGGCACAAAATGAACATCGAAAATTATGATTTATAACAATAATAAAAGAAATTTATGATATAATTTAACTTAAATATTTTTATAACATTACTACACATTACTGTACATATAGCGTACTCATCTTACGACCAAATCGTGTTACGACCTAACTGTCGGA
>JACEFZ010001837.1:32500-44181 GCA_014155875.1 Cepaea nemoralis
ATACTACACCAATACACTCCCAATACATCACACTCTTACATGCTGTTAGTTTCATATCCTTTACAGGACGTTGCTGTCAAAACCAGCATATTTTGCTGTTTTGATCTCTTGGCAAGTTTACGTTCAGTAGTTAGCTATTGCGTTCTGAACGAGCGGCACCCATTCCGTTTCGTAAAAAAAAACTAATGCAAATCTGTTTGCTGTCAAATCGCGCGCTGCAGTGTTTTGAACGCGGGTATGCGAGATCACGAACCGAGTCTGTAATCTCTTCGCCACGGAGCAGATTCTTACATGAAAATCGACTGTAATATATGGTCCTTCACACAGGAGGATGATAATTACGAAGGCATGTTTCTTCCTCTCCACCGCAAGAAATAAACCACCAGCAACATCAATGCGCCACTTCCAGCTGGCCACGAATCAGAGACTATTGTAGATATTCATTACACATCTGTTGTCTAAGGTTAGCTTCATCTGTGATGTTTGAATGAAATAATGTACAAGAGCAGAGAAATAAGAAGGGCAAAATATCAGACGGGCATGAGTGCCCAATTCTGGACCCTTTGAAAATAAAATTCGTTCGTTACCTTTAAGAGCTTATTTATTATTTGGATTATTGCAATTCGAACCCTTATGCATGCATATAAATATCGTCAATTTCCAACTGACCATCGCTCCTTGATTGATGTTTGGTTTGTCAAGTGCATAAGTGATGCTTGTCCGTTTGCATAAGGATGTCTCCACACGTGTTTGAGCTTAACTGTCACAGAAAAGTCCTTAGAATGTCGGCGAGTAAGAAGAAGACAAGTGTGATATTATTTAAGATCTGAAGACAACTGACTCACACACAGTATCATGTGTTGAACACTGAAAATACATTTCAATCTATTTGGCCTGAAATCATTCCCAGCTATGAGTTTGTGATCACATTTTGTAGGCCTGAATGCACGGAGGAAAAGGTGGTCAATCTTTCCTCACTTTAGCAAACGATAAGCCCGTGCATCGAAACCCCGTCTGACCGTGCTCATGACAATATTAGCGCGTTTAGCTATCAACTTCGCTATTGCGTCCGCCGATATACTACAACCGTAAGTATGCGAACCCCAACCCAAAAGAATAGTGAAAATGACATCTTATATCATAACATAGAAAAAGCAAAGATAATGCATACAGATAAAACTTATATGGAGAAAAAAAATATATGTTAATGAGGACACAATGAAGATAGTGGAAAATTTCGAATATGTTGGATCAGTAATTACCAACAATGGTGACTCAGTGAAAGAAATTAAAAGACGAATACCTATTGCTCTTTAAAAACTAAAACAATTGAATACAGAGTGGCATGGGACAGAGTGACCTACACAAATTAGATGTTTACAAGCAGGCATCATTCCCATTATCAACATACGCCTGTGAGACCTGGGCACTTGTAGCATGATGGAACAGAATCCCCATTTCCAGTCCGACACATTTCATAATTATACTTTAAGTCTTAACGGGGACAATCCCAAATATAAGGGCTATTATTAGATCGAAGGTTCCAGAACGAGTTGGGGGAGGCGGCGGTATGCACTTGTCTTTTGATTGGTTCATAAATAATGAGCCCACGCTATTCCTGGGCCATATTTTAAAATCTAATTAGTAGGAGCGGGAATTTCACCAGGAGCGGTCGCTAGTGTGATGTGATGACCCAACAATGCCCTTGTAAGATTCAATATATTGTTCTCTGGACAACAGAGAACAGGAGGATGGAGGAGAGGCATCCATATATCATCTGGGAAAACTAACCAGTAGTCCCAGAATCCAGAACCAACTCTCTATAAGTGAAATCTTCTAGAACCCACAATATGGGAATTTCCTAGAGACTTTCAGCTCAGCTCTCAAACAGCTGGATATAAATAAGGGAGAAAAATAGTTCTGAAGACTCCAGTGATCATAATTATCAGGATCATCTGAGAATGAAACAACAAGTCTGGTTGTTAACCCCATTCAAGACAACTTGTGAAATGACTGGTGCAATGGATTGTTTAGCTAGGACTTATCTTGGTTAATCTCCAGCCTGGTGCTCACACAGTGTTGAAGAATGTGACTTGAAGTGTAGGTGAGATTGGACTGACTGAGGGGCTGCAGTATATTGGATTTTGTTCCTATCTCTGGGTTTCTTCAGCAAGTCATGTTTTGCATGTACCGAGTATACATCTCCCAATGTCAGGAGAGTGTTATCCTCAACTTTTGAAGTATCCCAGTATCAGCATTCACAGACAGTCTGGTCAACGGTGAGAGACAGTCTCATATCATCCTACCAAATCTTGTCTTCAAGAGGAATGAATCTGCCATGAAGCTTATTTTGGGAAAGCTGCTAACTGGAGCTAGTCCAACATCCATGCTGATGATCAAAGGATTCAACAGACCCAGAACAGTAGTTTCTTCCTTGAGTTGCCCATGGATAGGATTTCCTAAATTCCCAAGAGACAGGAAGATGAGGATAGAGACTAGATACTGTAAACAGAATGGTGTAGTGGTGATTAGAGAGGAGAGGCGGAGGAGAGTTATTAGTTGGTGGAGTAATGGAGGAGGTGGTGTATCATGTTATCTGCATGCATGTTAGCATATTTGTACATTTTGTATGTACCCTGTTGAGGTGTTGACATGACAAATGGGATGAACAATGGTCATCACTAGACTCACCATCAGCTCAATAAACAGTATGATTGAACCAGTGTTTCAAGTACATGTCCCCAGTGAATTTCTTGTACAGTTGCTGTCAAGTGTTGTCTCTGGTGACTGTCTTAAGTGCTGTGGTTGGTTATACATATTGTGAAAAGTCCTGTATAGATGTTGTCAAGGTATCTCATGATGTCTATCTTGTACACTTGTGGTGTAAACCAATTCCTTGTGAATGTATGTTCCACTTTTGTCAAGAAACTGTCATGTAGATGTCCTGTCCTAACAGATGTAATGTACAGTTATTGTTGAAGTTTGTTTGTCTGCAAAAATTGAAGGACTACTTGAACTGATATAGGTCATACTGACAAAATAAAGAAAGAAGAGATCTAGGTGACGGACGAACAGCACACTGGCAACATTATAGTGAGTGAGAGGGATCCTCAGTTGTACAGGCGCTAATAGTTCAGATCTTTTCTGGCCTTAAGGGAACCTTTTACTTCTTTTATAAATTTCTGTGTAGATACATAGTAGTCTCACAGTGGGGGTTGAGCCAAAGAAAAATGGTTCTCCAAAAAGGCTATTGCGGGAATGATTAGCTCATTTGAGTGACCTCTAGACAAAACGTGCTAAATCATATCCTTTATCTTGTTATTTATTATTCAAGATATATCTCCAGAGAACACTACAAACTAGGTCCTCTGGCAACTCAATCAAACATGTCACATAACTGGGTGGCTCTTTCCGGGATATAGACCCTGGGAAAACCTGGTCACATAACTGGTTGCTCTTTCCAGGCTATAAACCCTGGGAAAAAGAACACTCGTCTCGGATTTAAACCCTGGTAATAACCTGCTAGGGGCTCACATACCTGTTGCCCTGATGACGGGATACAAACTTTGGGTATACCCTGCATAAGACTCACTTTTGGGATCTCTATGTTGGTATTAAAATCCGGGGTGACCTCTCGCAAATCAGACCCAATTCTTGAAGGTTTTATGGTGTTGTTTAATGGACCCTGTCTCTTATATGAGGGCAACTGTCCAGACATGTAAACCCACAATAAATCTCTAGAAGGTTTGATTTCATTAATAGTGATAATATTGCATGTATCACTGTTTTAATATATCAGTTAGGAATTCAATGTAGCAGACTCAAAATGATGTATAAATATCTTATGGGTCAACATAATTGCTTGTATCCATGATATTTATGTTCTCAGAATGAATTGATTATTGGCTTGTCAATAATGTTGTATAATTTTGTGCATGCTGGTTGTTCAATATATGTATCCAAAAATTAAGGTACCTGAAACACCAGAGAACACAAATTATTTTAAATATAACTGAGACAGCTATTACAGGGGGAAATTCATTTTTGTCCCTGAAATTAGGACACTTGATCCAGTAGATAATATGGGGCCTACTCCATCACAAAATTAATTGCTGGCATGGGTGAGAGAGGGGAAATATTGTTGTAAATACAACATTTTTAATGTCACCACATCACATAAAATAACAACTCCTTATATTCTCTTCTCCCCATAACATGCTTGCAACACTGAGAGCAGAGAGTGTGAATCCTGATGGAAAATTTGGGCAACCATTAAGACACCTCACTAATAATCTCTCTCGGTGATAGTCAGTATTCGTACCGGCTAATGTCCAGTGTCGATTCGACAGTCTGGATTTATTCTTCAGTTGTGTAATCTTGTCGGTAGCCCTGATCAAGCTGCTGAGAAAGTGAACACAATTGAAATCTCCAGGAGAAAACATCCTTATCAACTTCAGTCACTTTCCATTCCTGAAGTAGTGGGATTATTAAGCGTACTTGATACGTAATGGACGAGAGGAAGGGAAGATTCTACCTGATGTCATGGGCGGTCATACAAAACCGACCACAGTCTGGTGTCTATAAGACATTAGTCTATTGTTCGATGATGTAATCTCTCTGGTGCACTAGGATCCACGTCGCCAGGAGTTAACTCATTGAATCTCCAGGAAGGCCATCAAAATAACTGGACCCCTAGCCATTCATATGGAAGTGGAGAGCATACGCAAAGTATGTGTCCAGAAAACGATGGATAACCAACCTGATGTCATTGGCATATCATACGACTAGGAGCACATCATGGACAACCTGAAAAATTTCATGAAGAGATATAACAGGATCCGTCTCCGACGTCGGACGTCAATTCATCCTCAGTTGAGAAAGCGTTTCTGCCTTTAAAATGGTGGAGATTAAAGGACGGACAAAGTTGAGTAACAACTGATGTCATTCCCCTTTTTCATTCTCAATTGGGAAGACCTTTCTGCCGGAAAATGGTAGGAATGTAATAAGGATTACTGTCTCCTAAACAGTTAACTCTTATATGGTAGAGCTCACTGCAATTCCAGCAGCTGACACTCTATACACATGTCTGCGATAAGTGGACTAACGAAAGATCAGTTTCAAACAGCTGACTACTTTCAAGATAAAGATCCCTGCAAGTCAGCAGTCGACTCTTTATATAATAAGAACCATGCATTATGCAGTGGAATCTTATATTATTACTGAGATGCGAGGTATATTCACAGGACCTGGCCAGGCCTATCCTCAAAGTCAGTAAAAATTGGCTTCCAAAATTCCAGTCAATATTGGTAACTAAGAAGCTAACCCACATAATCACACACCTTCAAAGGTAGCTGTGATAATGACGGACTTCTCTATGGATGAGAAGAAACGCCTTATATTCGCCAAAAGTAAACGTTTTGCTCATGTGGGAGAGAAAGAACGGATACTTCCCAGTCACTCAAAAGCACTTAGCTAAAGCATGGCTGAAGACAACTAGTTGGAACCTCCACCTGGACTTCTATATTAGTAGTAGTAGATGTCACAGTCTGGCTGCATCTACAAATTCAGTTGCGGCGTTGGAAACAGCTTAATTAGCAACTAAGGAGAGAAAATGCTGTCACTTCTCACAACACATCAAAATAGAGGCATAACGGAAGGAGAGAATCTCAACCGACAAGCACCTCTAAATCTATGGTAAGACTACAGAAATAAGTCAAAGGAAATATAATGGGAAATTGCTACCATCTGCAAACACAAGAGGCTTATTGGAAAGGTAGACCCTGTGTCCAACGCTAACCAAATCTGCTCTAGTAGGTTTTAGTCTCAAGTTCTGCAGCGGCTGCTATAGTTCACCCGGAAGAGATTGTATTTGCTCCGGTGATGATCAACAATTTTAACCCAGTTCCAAATGCCAAGATTACTGTTGGAGAAAGTGTTCAGTTAACTACACTCTCGCAGGATTATCATTTTCCAGTGGCGAATGGAAGAATGAAGTTCTGATAAGGTGAAATGTTGAGAGATACATGGAATGCAACCATTCTCTCTAAACCGTCATCTGGAAGTTGGCTTAATTGCAAGGCCATTACTTCACATAATGAATCTCTATGGTCCATTCATACATTACGAAATGGTGTGACTCAGAGAGATCATTTATCACAACAGGAAATATAGCAAGGATGTCAGCAGTGGAACACTGTCAGAGGTAAATAGAAGAGCAGTTCACAGATGAGTGGAGTCAGGACTCCTGATGCTCCCAGTGACTTAAAGGAACATAATGCAGGGCTAACTTCATGGTCTTTGCGTTTGCCACCAAATTCATCAACAGATGCAATGTTGGGGCAGATTTTTTTTTAAGGAGAAAAATCACTTAGTTCCAAATGTACTACTCTAGTAGGGTAAAGGGAGACAGGGAGTAATTGACAAAACCACCTAAGGGATCTGGGAACTGTGGATTCTGCGATCATCTGTCATACCTATGAAAGATCTAAGAGAGGGGCCATGTAGCATGATGGAACAGAATCCCCATTTCCAGTCCGACACATTTCATAAGTATACTTTAAGTCTTAACGGGGACCATCCCAAATATAAGGGCTATTCTTAGATCGTAAGGTTCCTAGAACGAGTTGGGGGAGGCGGCGGTATGCACTTGTCTTTGATTGGTTCATAAATAATGAGCCCACGCTATTCCTGGGCCATATTTTAAAATCTAATTAGTAGGAGCGGGAATTTCACCAGGAGCGGTCGCTAGTGTGATGTGATGACCCAACAATGCCCTTGTAGATTCAATATATCAACAGAGAACAGGAGGATGGAGGAGAGGCATCCATATATCATCTGGGAAAACTAACCAGTAGTCCCAGAATCCAGAACCAACTCTCTATAAGTGAAATCTTCTAGAACCCACAATATGGGAATTTCCTAGAGACTTTCAGCTCAGCTCTCAAACAGCTGGATATAAATAAGGGAGAAAAATAGTTCTGAAGACTCCAGTGATCATAATTATCAGGATCATCTGAGAATGAAACAACAAGTCTGGTTGTTAACCCCATTCAAGACAACTTGTGAAATGACTGGTGCAATGGATTGTTTAGCTAGGACTTATCTTGGTTAATCTCCAGCCTGGTGCTCACACAGTGTTGAAGAATGTGACTTGAAGTGTAGGTGAGATTGGACTGACTGAGGGGCTGCAGTATATTGGAATTTTGTTCCTATCTCTGGGTTTCTTCAGCAAGTCATGTTCTGCATGTACCGAGTATACATCTCCCAATGTCAGGAGAGTGTTATCCTCAACTTTTGAAGTATCCCAGTATCAGCATTCACAGACAGTCTGGTCAACGGTGAGATGACAGTACTCATATCATCCTACCAAATCTTGTCTTCAAGAGGAATGAATCTGCCATGAAGCTTATTCTGGGAAAGCTGCTAACTGGAGCTAGTCCAACATCCATGCTGATGATAAAAGGATTCAACAGACCCAGAACAGTAGTTTCTTCCTTGAGTTGCCCATGGATAGGATTTCCTAAATTCCCAAGAGACAGGAAGATGATGATAGAGACTGATACTGTAACAGAATGGTGTAGTGGTGATTAGAGAGGAGAGGCGGAGGAGAGTTATTAGCTTGGAGGAGGGATGTAGGAGTGTTGTATCATGTTATCTGCATGCATGTTAGCATATTTGTACATTTTGTATGTACCCTGTTGAGGTGTTGACATGACAAATGGGATGAACAATGGTCATCACTAGACTCACCATCAGCTCAATAAACAGTATGATTGAACCAGTGTTTCAAGTACATGTCCCCAGTGAATTTCTTGTACAGTTGCTGTCAAGTGTTGTCTCTGGTGACTGTCTTAAGTGCTGTGGTTGGTTATACATATTGTGAAAAGTCCTGTATAGATGTTGTCAAGGTATCTCATGATGTCTATCTTGTACACTTGTGGTGTAAACAATTCCTTGTGAATGTATGTTCCACTTTTGTCAAGAAACTGTCATGTAGATGTCCTGTCCAACAGATGTAATGTACAGTTATTGTTGAAGTTTGTTTGTCTGCAAAAATTGAAGGACTACTTGAACTGATATAGGTCATACTGACAAAATAAAGAAAGAAGAGATCTATGTGACGGACGAACAGCACACTGGCAACATTATGTTGAGTGAGAGGGATCCTCAGTTGTCCAGGCGCTAATAGTTCAGATCTTTTCTGGCCTTAAGGGAACCTTTTACTTCTTTTATAAATTTCTGTGTAGATACATAGTCGTCTCACAGTGGGGGTTTGAGCCAAAGAAAATGGTTCTCCAAAAAGGCTATTGCGGGAATGATTAGCTCATTTGAGTGACCTCTAGACAAAACGTGCTAAATCATATCCTTTATCTTGTTATTTATTATTCAAGATATATCTCCAGAGAACACTACAAACTAGGTCCTCTGGCAACTCAATCAAACATGTCACAGCACTTACTAAACAAGCTGAACAGCATATAAATGTCTTTGAATGTAAATGTTATAGACGGGTTCTAAGAATATCTTGGATGCAGAAAAGAACAGATTCAACCATACGATAAGATCTGAATACTGAAGAAGTTTGGCTACTAAAGACGATAAAACAAAGACAACTGAAATATTTTGGTCACTTGAAACGTCATGAAAGTTTGGAGAGAACAATAATGGAGGGATATATGCCCGGGAAGAGAGAAAGAGTAAGACCAAAGAGAAGATGGGTGCCGGATGTGGTGGATGATCTTCAGATGGGTGTATCGGACGCGGGACATCTTTCCTATGACCGAGAAAGTTTTCCAGACGGTTGTTCTGGGAGCGAAGTTCTGCAAAGGACATGCTACTGAATGAATGAATGAATGAATGAATGAATGAATGAATGAAATTGTTTCCGGATATGAGTCTGTGATGAGACAGAATCATCACTTTTTGTAGGCCTGAATGTAAGGAAGAATAAGTGGCCAATCTTTTCCTCATTTTAGTAGACGATGAGCCCAGGGTCATCCTCATAACAATACTAATGCTGTTTGCTATCAACTTCGCTAGCGCCCCCCGCCTATATATTAATATGCTACAACCGTAAGTCTACGCCTGGCAGTTTGAGAAGCACTGAATCAAGGAGAATCTGACGTGACAACATTATACAATATTTCCCTCCAGCGAACGGCTAGTGACGAAGTACACGGAAGCTCAGCCGCGTTTCCAGCTGTTTCGTTCGCAGATAGGGAACAGCTGCGGCTGAGATTACATCAACAGGCCAATCTTCTCGGTGAACGAGTGAATTTATTTTCTGTCACCGATGAAGAAATATGCAGAAACTCATTTTCTGGGGTCGTTGTTGTGTGTTACTAGGAGCTTGTTTCCATTTTTTTTCCACTTCATTTCTTTAGCTCCTCAATTTCGAGATCTATTCAAAGTACGAAACATTTGTCCTTTCACTGGTAGAAAGATGTATATCCCAGAACTACGATGGGGAGTTCAAAAAGTATTGCATCACATCGTTTTTCTCAGCTAATAATGAAGATAGAAGCATGACATTTTGCACACTTCAAACATGGCATGTCCCGATTGTGTGCACCAAATTGCAACCCGATTGGCCAAATAATATGGCTGCCCTAAACCGTTGATATGGAACGTGTGAGCACCTTTAGTTAAAAGCAGCGAATTGTGATGAAATTTTTCATTACGGAAAAATGAAACTGTTGGGAACATTCACAAGCGTCCATGTGATGTGTAAGGAAGTTTTGCAGTCGATAGGGGTACAGTCAGTCAATAGGTTCAGAGAACCAAAGAATCAGGAAGTGCAGATACGGAGCTGCTTGATCGGCCGCGCCGTGGACGTCCTGCCACAGCCACCAACGCAGCAATGTTGAAATACGCTGGAGGAATTATTCTTACTGAAAGGCGAATCACTACTCAACAATTGGGATTACAACTGTCGGTCAGCAATGGTAGTTCAAATGCAGTTATAAAAACTCTCGGATTTTCACAAGATGGCTTCCACGATGCTCCCATAAATGATCACCGATTACAAAGGAAAGCCATTTCTTCTGAATTGTTGGAACGTTTCAATGCTTAGTTAGTTAGTTAGTCGACAGATCATCCTCATTGCACATAGAACCATTCAGTCCATAAGTGCTCGGATCCCCTCCTCAGCAAATCCCGCAGCGTGTAGCGGCTGTATTGTTCTGTATTGGTTCTGTATTGGTTTATCAATCTTCTTTGGTTTTCTGCGTAGTGTTCTTGTTTGGCCACATCTCTTTTAATGTGCTATTCTCGCAGTCTGACCATGGTTGTAGATTCGCAGTCATCACTTGTTTCTCGCAAAAGTCTTACTTCTCGTAGAGTATTCAGAATGTCAGCCTGGTCCATGGCGCGTCCGCCCTCCACATTAGCCTCACCTGCGAGCTTATCCGCCCGCTCATTTCCTTCTACTCCCTAACTCTAATGCTGAGGAGAAGACTTTTTGCTAATATCGTTACTGGTGACGAAACCTCAGCATAACATTTTGACCCTGCTACAAAAAGAGTGGCATCATCCGCAGTCACCACGAAGAAATAAATTCAAAACTACTCCTTCAGCTGGAAAGGTAATGATCACCGTCGTTTGGATCATTGAAAGTGTGATTCTTGATGGTGTTATGAGAGGAGAGACAACCAATTCCCAAGCTTATATTAGAACACTGAAACAAAACTTAGTAATCTTTTCGCAGAGTTCGGCTGCACAAGAATTCACCAAACCTGCTTCTCCCTCAAGACAATACGGGAAGCAATCACCAACATTGTTGGATTGTGCTTCCCTATCCACCCTATAGTCCCGATTAAGCACCCTCTCATTTTCATCTGGTTGGTCCACTTAAAGATGCACGCCGTTGGACAAGGTTTGAAGATAATGAAGGGGTGATTCATGCACCGAAGAAATGGATACAAGATCGAGACAAAATCTGGTACGGACAAAGAATACATGCACATGTTTCGCGCTGGCATAAATCCATACATGTTGATGTGGATTATGTTGAATAACACCGATGTTTACATGATATATCCTTGCATATTGTGTATATATTTCATGATTTTGGAATAAACAGCCCCTGAGAAAAACGATGTAGTGCATTATTTTCTAAACGCCCCTCGTAATTTGAATGTCTCTGATCCCCTCCTCACTTCCACACCATATTGATCTATGAAGTTAAAACGTTAGTTGCACACCCTATACAAGGCAGGCGTCGCTATCAACTCCAGTATTTTTTGTCTGTGATTTATTGCCAAGTTTATGTTCAGTAGTTTGCCATTGCTATCTGAACTACCGGCACTGATACTTTTATATGGAAACCAAAGCAGCGCGGTTTGCTTCCATATCGTCCGCAGATGTGTTTCCAACACGGTATGCGAGATTACTAAATGCATTCGTAACCACAACGCCACAACGCCAGCTGATCTATGAAACAGAAAAAGAATAATAAATGCTATATAACGTTTACAAACGCCATTTGCCAGTCCTTTACATGATGTTGCAATCAATTTCAGATTTTATTGTGTTTTACTAGATAATGTTAATCCAGTAGTTTGCCATTCCTTTCTAAACGGCGACCACCTCAGATTATCGAAAAATAGCTTCAAAATTACCTGTAGCTTTTTATTTGTACCCTCAATTCGGTATGACTTGGAACCGTGAAACTGCCATTTGCC
>JACEFZ010001838.1:0-90831 GCA_014155875.1 Cepaea nemoralis
CGGTCGCCAGGGACTCGCGTAAATAAAAAAATGCACTCATGAAACGAAGGAGGGAACCCGAAAATGAAGCCCGATCTTCATAGAGTGGGATAAGACATTTTAATCCTTTCGCTATCGAAATTCTTCCCCTTCCCCTTTTCCCCCTTCTCTTTGTGTGTGTGTGTGGGGGGGGGGGGAGGAATTCTCTCCCCCCTCCCCCTCCCCCCCCCCCCGTGTAAACACAAAAGCTGACAATAGAATGTTGAAGCAATTGTTGACAGTGAAAATGTGATTGTTTAAGAAAAATGTTGAGAACATCGTGGGCTGAGAAGAAAGCAAACGCTGAGATATTGAGTGCTGCAGGTAGGCCTATTACCAGACCACTCATTAAAACTGTAAGGAAAAGTCAAACAGATTTATGGAGCATATGATCAGAAGTGAAATAAAAAAAATTAGCCTTATATGGGAAAGTACCAGACAAGAGAGACAAAGACAGACAGAGAAAGATGTACATGGACAGCTGGACAACATAATACTATAAGCAACACCAACTTCATAAAAATATCAAATGGCACAGAAGATCGAGCCATCATGATCGCCAATGCCTGCTCCAGGCTAGAAACATGAAGAAGTGTCTACAACAGTTCCTGCCTCTGGCAGTACTCTGCCAGACTAGTGATCTCTTGACGTTGCTTTCAAACCTACTTTCTGTTGTCACACTTTCGAATGTTCCCCCCGATATGGCTTTATACGAATGTTAGTAGTATAATGTTTTGCATCTGACTACTGGTAAGACAACTGGTAAGATCGAGGGGAACAGACCAAGGGGAAGACCTAGAAGCAAGTACGTGGATGGCTTGGCCTTGTGGCATGGTCGAGACAGAAACACGGAGCTGATCCACGACTCTGGTGATCGAGTGAGATGGCAGAACATGACCGCCCACGCTTACCGGCATGGCACATGATGGATGGATGGATCTGACCACTAAAATTCTGTCCAACTTTTCTGGATTATACATGGGATATATAGAGTAAATCCAAATATATATTATGTACATAGCATAGATATAACATATAGATTGTACTGCACGGGAGCTGTAGCGTTGTGGCAAGTACGCTTGACTGAAGGTCCATCTGTCATGTGTTCAATTTCCCTCTTGAAACTGGGATTTTAAAAAACCAACCTAAAATGGGTACAGCCAAATGATCTGGGAAGTAAAGGCTACTGGTTTGAATTTACCACATCACACAGCGAGTCGCGATTGGTGTATAAAAATATGGCGCTAGTCATATAACCAATACGCCTCAAGACATAGAAACGGGTCCTTATGTATTCTGCTGGGGGGAAAACTAGGAAAAAATAACGCGCACCGTTACATGCGCGTTACACAATTTAACAATAGACAGACATAATGAATATATAGATATCTCTTTCTTATATTTAATCTTGCCAGTGTAATAACAACATTTAGAGTCGTTAGAACGAACACATGGCGAGAAAGTTACTTAAGATTGCGATGTGTTTGCGCAGCTCCAGATCGTTTGCAAGTGTGACCATGACCCCAGCTGGGGTCACGACATTACACGACGAGCCCCGTATATGATTCCACTATGTACTGGTGAGGATGCGCAACAAACAGCGTAGTAAATAAACCTCAACTCCTTCTCCATCCTTTTCTCGGCGATAGCAGGAATATTTTCGTTGTTTAACGGTAAAGATAGCTTCTTAAATATGTTTATAAATGATATCATGATGTGTTCTGGAGGAAATGTGCAGCGTTTTTATGGAATGGAGTGCCACGAGGTCACGAATTGAACAACCAGGACTAACCACTAACGCAAACAGTGATACTAACTGTTTCAGCTGATCGTAGAGAGCAGACCGCGACTGTCTGATCTGCTTCTGTCACTTCTTCTTGTCGTTGCAAGTTGTTTGCTGAATTGATCAAATTGCTTTTTTTTAGATGTAGTATTCTAAAAAAAACCTTTTAGAAAGATTGGCGATATTTATATATTACATTTTTTACATGTTGAAGAACTGTATTTATGAAAGTTCGAGTAATAAATAAATGGTGTCAACTCAACGAAGTGGTTGGTCCTGCAGTCGGTACTCGATATTCTGGTTTAAGTTGGTATATTTGCAGACCACTGGTACACGCAATAAGTCTTTAAATTATGGAAATTAAACTATTTTATTGAAATACAAGGAACCTGTAAGGTTTTTAAAGTTGAAGGCTGCCATAAATCACACACTAGCAGTCAGTTCAATGAAACAGTCAGTGTAGACTGTAGTAAGCAGTTGATTGCACTGTTTACACAAGTCAGTACTAAGTTCTGTTATTCAACCCCAAGGCAATAAAAGAGAATCACCTAAGGTACCGTTGTTTGCATTAAAGTCTAGTTTAGTAGATGCATCACTTACACCCATGTCTATTGATGCGTTAAAGAAGTCATATTGGTTTAGTTAAGTATATCTTATACGTCATCAAATATTAATATAATTTTAAGGAAGTGTCTATTCGCAGGGCCCTGCGAATAAACAAAGCGTCTATTCGCAGGGCACAGCTGGTCATGTGATTTAACGTAAGTTTGCGGCTATATTATACATTTTCGTTGATTGGAAAACGTGTCGTCAGTGGCATAGTTGATAGTGTTCCCGCCTGATGGTCGGGAGATCGAGGTTCGTTTCCTTGCCGGACATTTTGTTTTGTTAATTGTTCAGCAATTAATTGGATGCAAGTCAAATGTCAATCGTTCTTTTCCTTGCCCGGCAATGTTTTTTTTAAATTTTTCAGCAATTCATTGGTTAATCCTTCATCTCTTTGGGTATTTAGAATTGTGTTGTTTAAAGTGAGTGTAATTTAGTTAGTACCAGTTTCTCTAGTATTGGTCCTCGTTGCTTTGCACTACGGCAATTCCAATACCCAACCCACACATTTTTGAGTCCCAAACGATCCGTTTTCCTTCTACCCCTTCTGGCTTCAGCCCTCTTCTTCCTTTTCCTTGCCCCCTCTCCCCTACCTCTTCTCCTCCGCTTAATTCTCTCCTCGCTGGCTGTTGTCAAAAGTATCGAGCACAAAGCACGTACTCCGTTGCTTCGGCGATAATTCTTCGGCGAATATTCATAGTTTTCATATTCATAATTATATTCATAGACACGAAAGTGGTTAAGTAGTCAGGTAGGTGGGTTGTTAGACAGATAGATCATTAGAGAGGCAGATATGTGGGTAGGTAGACAGGTAGGTAGTTAAGTAAGTAGGTATGTGGGTAGATAGGCAGGTAGGTGGATGAGTAGGTACGCAGGTAGATGGGTAGCTAGATCCAACCTGACACTGGCTCGTCGATCATCTGTATTCCACCATGCCAATTGATACATCTCTTTCAACCTCTCCCTGCAATACTCTGAACAGGCAGGTTGACCGGCCGAGCGACCGAGAGAGAGAGAGAGAGAGAGAGGCAGGTAGTCAGAGATACAGACAAATAAACAACGGATATATTATAAACTGGCAGACAGACAGCAAACAGATAGAGAGTCAGACACACGCATACATACACACAGAGAGTCAACCAGACATACATATGCATATGGAAAGACAGACAGACAGTTTGTTAGATAGAGATTCAGATAGACATATATACAAATAGACAGATACAAGTAGACTGATAGAGAACAAGAAATCACGCAGGCTGTCAGACGGACGGACAGACAGAAACAGAGAGACATCCAGACAGGCGGGCATGTAGAGAGACATCCAGACAGGTGGGCAAATAGAGAGGCATACAGACAGGCGGACATATAGAGAGGCATACAGACATCTCTCTCTCTTCTTCTCTATCTCCCTCCCCCCTCTCTCTTTCTTGTCTTTATCACTTTTTTTATGTCTTTCAACACATCTTTCTCATATCTCACATATCTGTCTCGCACACTATCTTCATTATCTATCTCTCTCTTCTCTCTTTTCAACCCGCTTCACATATACCAGGTTTTCCTGCACTTTATATGCGTAGCATTTCCTTGTTTATTTGTTAATTCATGAGGCCAGTCAGTCGAAAGCCTGGTGTTTGTATTGCCTAACGACTCTAATCATGTCTCTCTAAGGTGACGCATATTACTGTCAGCTTGGACCAGAATTAAATTATCAGGACATAAATAGTAGGAAATAGTAGGTCGGTAACGTAAACAAAGATGGATGCCTGTAAAGAGTAAGTGTACAGAAACGCAAGTTAACAATTCTTAAAGTCGCCTGATATTTAAACAGCCATACTTCAACTAAGTATAAAGTATTGATTCATAGGGCCCTGCGAATAAACAAAGCGTCTATTTGTAGGGCCCTGCGAATAAACGCTTTGTTTATTCGTAGGGCCCTGCGAATAAACGCTTTGTTTATTCGCAGGGCCCTGCGAATAAACTCTCCCTAATTTTAATTATAATATTGCTTCAGTATTATTATTAATAATATTAATTATAATTATAGTAGCGAGGCCTATCCACTATCGTAAGCATACTTTAACCGGAAGCCATTTTCCGCGCTTGCGCAGAAGGGTTTCGTCGTGTCGCCGCATCATGGACTATTACCATACCCTTTGTGTATCTGATTGGATATATTTAAATAACTCGTGGCAATAACGATTGCCATCTCAGCTTCCGGTAAAATGGTCAGTCTAATCATTGTGCACATAGCCGGTGGTTAGATTTGAATTTGTCTTTGACATAATTTCACTATTTGGCATACCATAAATAATTATAATTTTTTTAGTACAATTAATAGATATACGTTAATTTTAGTTGCATTTTCGAATTGTGCATCCAAAGATACATATATTTGGAAAGTTTCATTTAAATATATGGGTAATTTCTGGTAGAAAAAAATTGGTTTTGCGGACATGATAAATTCCTCTTTGTGATTGTAAATCCACATTGTCGGCACGCAAAAAAAAATGTTTTTAGTACAATTAATAGATATAATTTAATTTTAGTTGCATTTTCGAATTGTGCATCCAAAGATACATATATCATTTAAATATATGGGTAATTTCTGGTAGAAAACAATTAATTATTTTTGCAGGACGTGATTAAAATTTCTCTTTGCGATTGGAAATCCACATTGTCGGGACACCAAAAAAAAATGTTTTTAGTGCAAATAATAGATATACTTTAATTGTAACTGGATTTTATAATTGTGCATCCAAAGATACATATATTTGGAAAGTTTCGTTGAAATATACGCATTATTTCTTGTAGAAAAAAATTATTTTTGCGGACGTGATTAAAATTTCAATAGAGCTGGCACAAAAGAGTACACAGTACACAGTGAGTACAAGAGGTGCGGGAAGAAACGGTGAGTACAACTGTGGTCGATCATGCTGTCTTTCTGTATGTCTTTCTGCAAATCTTTTTCATATCATGGCCAATCTTCTTCTTCTCTTCTTCTTCTTCAGCGTTCCGAGCCATTGAGGTTCTTTGCTGCAGATACAATCCGTCTCCATTCGTCTCTCTGGTTGACTTCCTCTTGCCAGTCGTTGATTCCAAGTGCTTGTAGGTCTGTATATATATTATCTCTCCACCGCCTTCTTGGTCTACCTAGGTGTCTACGGCCAATCTGCAAAAAAAGATTTTTATTTGTTAAAAATCTAATATAGCATGAACCATCAGATTTTAAATTTGAGTATTTACTAATGGGACCACCACCAAAAGATGGGCCTTGAGAAACCGAATCTAATGGTACCAAGATGATGCATGTATGTCAATTAGAAGCGAAGATATGCAACTTTGAGTGTCGTGATCGTAAACACAGAAATTAATTAATATAATATCTAATTGCGGCCATTTTTATATGCTAATTAGATAACGTTGCACACTATCTAAACAGGATGTAACCCATTGTGTGCGTAGCATCATTCCGCATAATACAAGATACTACTTGCCAGGGTTTAAAGCTAATATAAAGAATGCTCGTGGTAATTAATTAATATAACTACTAATTAGCGGCCATTTTTATATGCTAATTAGGTAACATTGCATACTATCTAAACAGGATATAACACATATCGTGCGTTGCACAATTCCGCAGAATACAAGATACAACTTGCCAGGGTTTAAAGCTAATATAAAGAATGCTCGTGGTAATTAATTAATATAACTACTAATTAGCGGCCATTTTTATATGCTAATTAGATAACGTTGCATACTATCTAAACAGGATGTAACCCATTGTGTGCGTAGCATCATTCCGCATAATACAAGATACTACTTGCCAGGGTTTAAAGCTAATATAAAGAATGCTTGTGGTAATTAATTAATATAACTACTAATTAGCGGCCATTTTTATATGCTAATTAGGTAACATTGCATACTATCTAAACAGGATATAACACATATCGTGCGTTGCACAATTCCGCAGAATACAAGATACAACTTGCCAGGGTTTAAAGCTAATATAAAGAATGCTTGTGGTAATTAATTAATATAACTACTAAGTAGTGGCCATTTTTATATGCTAATTAGATAACATTGCATCATATGTAAAAATAGATGACATGAGCAATTAGGCTTCGCTACACCGATCGCAATGATGTATGGTTGCTAGGATGTTTGTTTAAGAATAAACAAGCTACACTAGTAAGAACATAAATTTTGATAACTTCTGCTATGGACCTTGGTTCGGACACGAAAAAAAGATGCCCGGAGGAGATCTTTTGTCTTAATTTCTGCGTTAACGATCACGACTCTCAAAGTTGCATATCTTCGCTTCTAATTGACATACATGTATCATCTTGGTACCATTAGATTCGGTTTCTCAAGGCCTATCTTTTGGTGGTGGTCCCATTATTAAATACTCAAATTTAAAATCTGATGGTTCATGCTATATTAAGTCACATGAGAGAAAACTGTACCCTTCATTACCCACTGGCCAGCTAATGTTGCAATATATGCCTGAAATAAAACATTTTAGTTAAAAAATGAGTAAGTTGATGCAATAAATTACCACAAACTAGTGTAACTACCGTGCAATTGATTGATATACTTTCTGCCTGTTGGTTTGCATTGTTGTGCCAAGTGTTAGTATTTGAGTTGGGAAACCTGAACTTAGTTATTGCATTATGAACGATGAACAAATATTGCAAACATAATGTTGCCAAACTTGCAGTAAAGTTAGCATGCTTACACACTGTATTTGGACACAATATTCTCAGATTTGGTAGAACTTTATTAGTATACTTCCTTTACTTTAAATATAGTTAGTCAGGACAAAATTACAGCGTAAATAAATGTATTGATTGGTAAAATTGTGGTATGTTTCGATCATTTTATTTTTAATGTTCTTTCAGCAGTGTTTGTAAGAGTGTTATTTTTAAGCTGGACTTTTTGTTTTGTTTTCCAGAAAACAAAATGAACATACACAGCAAGAAAATGGAACATACATTTACATTAGGCTGAATCTACTTATCATTTATTAACATTTACAGTTAGTAATTTGGTAAAATTAGAGGAGCGGCTGGCCGAGTGGCTAGAGCGCCGGATTCTCCTTCGGGAGACCCAGGTTCAAATATTTGGTAAGGTGTGGGATCTTTTCCTGTCGGGGGCAAAAAGAAAATCCTAACCTGCACAGTTCGCGGCAACTGCACTAGCCAGGCGGCTTTAATTCCTCAGGCTCATACACTGCAAGGCACTATATTGGCAATAAGTGATAGTGACAGTAATTAGGTTACCTTTTGCTTCCATCCCACAGTTTTCTCCAGCTTCTCAGCAATTCTTTTTTTTTCATGTCATCTTTAGCTGTGTGATTTTACAATCAGTGTACCACAAAGGTTCCCTGGTGTACTGTGAGCATTTGAGGACAAAAATGTGATAAACATTGAGTCTTTCAAAATTTTGAATCTTGGAGCCGACCCGATTAGCAAATTTTACATTAAGACAAAATGATGTGGGTGTGCACTCATGTACATACGCGCGCGCGCGCGTGTGTGTGTGTGTGTGTGTGAGAGAGAGAGAGAGAGAGAGAGAGAGAGAGACTACACACTTTGTGAAAGGATATATTATATAATGTATAATACACCACATCTGATGTGATTGACATTCTAATCCATAACTACAGACTAGGTCATATGGGTGCCAGATAAAAGCATCCACGCACAGGGTCCTCTACCTTTCCCTATCCCCGGTGATATGTATCATTGCAGGAATGCTGTGACCTGTCCATTTTCTTACATTCTTAATCCAAGATGTCCTTTGTTTTCCTCGTCTGTGCTTGCCCATAACTCTCCCTTAAATGATTTATTTGTGTCAGTAAATGACAGTTTGTTGCCTTGCGCTTGACAACATTTAAATTTGACAGTATAAATTGTAGGTATATGCCAGCATACCTGGTGAGGGTATGGGTGCTGTTAATGAAATCTGTCTTCTTTTGACCTAAAGCTTTTGCCGTAAAACCTTTGCAGTAAAACCTTTGCAGTGACATGTCACAGAGAGGATGTGGATTTAATTTTCAGTTTTTTGTTTGTTTGTCATTTTGCTTGTGCTAGTGTTATATTTGCTGTTCTCCCTGGCCTAGGGGTTAGCGACTTTCTCTGTAATCCCGTATACTCTCATGAGTAACGTGACGATGGCGAGAATCGATAACCGTTCTAACCACGTCAGTAACTTACGGGTTATGTGAGCCGGTCACTCAGAAAGCAATGGCAAACTACTGAGTGTAATCTTGCCAAGAAATCAACAATCAGCTGAAAGATGCTGATGTTGACAGCGATGTCTTGTAAAGGATATGCCAACATTGTTTTTAGTGTTTGATTATTTGAGTGTATCTTTTTCTCCATCTAGCCATATCTTCCTAGGTCATCCTTTCGCTTTGCATCCTTTCGTTCTCATGCTGTACCACTGGTTTATCTTGTTTCATGCTAATTGTCTGAACCATGTAATTCTCTGGTGTTCTATAAAGTCAGTAATCGGTGCTATTTTACTCTTGTTCTTAGTTTCTCTATCTCTTCGTATTTTACCAGCTTCGTTTCTTATGCAATTCATATCACATAATGGGATTTTATGCCTGTGTTTCTAGGAATGTCCATGTCTGGCATTGATAAAACACTGCTGAGACAAAGAAAGCTTCTATGAGCTTTTTTTATTTTTTGTCCTGTGTTCACTCCATGTCATTGAACAACATTTTGTGTTTTTCTTTCCTATTCTGTCCTCTTTTTTTCTGTAGTCTGATAATTTTAGTATTTTGATGTTGTGTTTTCATAAAGATGAAATCTCTTATCCAGTGAAATGTGATAATGGATCGTTTACATAAAAGGCCACAATTTAAAAATAAATGACATCAGTTTTAGTATTATCCCATTTCTTTAATTAAAAAACAAATCTGAGCAGGCATAACAAGGTTACAGACTGAATTACTTGATGATGATGCATATTTAATGACATTCTTAACTTTTGAAACACTGGAAGTCAGAGGGTACACCAGGGGACACAGGTTGAAGAGAGGCCAGTTCTTGAATGGCAAAGGGATGGGCCATGGTGCTGACCAATAAAGTAGCATTACAAAGAGTGACAGAGGGATTTGGGAATGGCATGTGAGATAGAGGCATCCAACTGATAAGTGACAACTTTTGCCCAAGTGTTGAGAAAATATATATGGATGGGTCTGCAAGTAACTAGAGTGGGTGGGGGTTTCATTGCGAAGGTTAAGGGATGAAGTGAACAGAAGGAAACTGGCATATGATATCATGACTTCCAGCATGAGAAGGGAAGTGGAGACTGAAACGGTTGGGTTCTGATGGTTGGAAGGTAGTACAGAACATTATGAGTTTGTGGCAGACCCGCAAAGCATGCTATGCAAAAAATAGAAACTGGTATGTTCGACATGAAATAGCTAGCATCGCTGAAAAATAAAGGTCAAGAGCATATGGATTTTCTGCCAGGGCATGCTGAAATGTGAAGAAATTAACAGACTAATAGACAGGCTGCTGCCGCTCCTGTAGGTGGTGAGCTATATAATGGCAAGTCTATTGTGGTGAAGGCTGTCTGGGATTGAATAGAAAGTGCAGCAAAACAAAGGTCCCGTATCTCAAGAGGGTAATTCATCAGGGCATGAGCAGAAGATCTGGATACCCTCAACAAGTAGAGGACAATGCAGGTTAACATTCATGAGGCTGCCACTGGTATCAACAGCATGGGAACTCTTCATTGGTTTGTTACTGGAGAAAGGGATGGAGCACTTGTGGGAATATCCCGATGTTGATTCTTGATGAAATATTCATATTATTTTGATTTGGTTCTCTGTTTATAATGTTTTAAACATCCCCTTATAACATTGTGCAACATCAGTATCATATTACAAAAGACAAGAGGAGATTTCATAACACACAGGAAATGTGTAGGAGTCAAAGAAATTAAAACCAGTACCAGACTTGTAACATTTAACTTCAGGACCAATTCTAACTGTTGTATTGATCAGATACATGGAAAATGAATAGATAGGCTGAAATGGTATCACAGATTCACAAGTGTGCAGTTTATGTAGAGAACTGGAAAACTGTAGTAAATCAGATGAGGTAAAGATACTAGTGCTGAATTGAGAAAACCTAGTTAATAGCATAATTATGATGTGCTTCCTCTGGAATACACAAAGCATAGAAATTAAGGAAGGCCTAAAAACACACAGAGAAGAGAATTGGAAACAGATTAATAATGTAGGAAAGTCGTGGAAGAAAAGCAAAGAATAAAAGGATATTGTGTGAGATGGTTCAGGATCATAGCCTGATAAAAACAGGAGGAAGAAGAAGGAAAACCATCAGTGTAGTTCCCCAATAACCTCTAACAATAAATTAAACTGGAGAGAATAGAAAAAATTTAAAATATTTAAAATCTCGTATTGGTCATTGGCATTCAAGCATCTTGCTTAGTGTTCCTGAGCGTACACTGTTTCCATATTTTTTTCGCAGTGGACTTAACTAGAACTTAATGTTCATTGACAATGATTAATTAGAGCAGATACATTTAATTTGGGCTTGAATTCTGGATGCCCAAATGTTTTCTCTTTCTCCTTTTCCTATTAACAATGATCATAAGCAGACCCATGCATTTAAACAGTAAACAAATGAAATAATTGCAGTTGAACAATGCAGACACATGCACAGATAATTGGGCAACACAAGTGATCTTCAGGCAACAGGAGTGTCTGCCTTCCTTTCAGTTGATCATGCTTGTATTTATTTTTGTAGTCAAGTATAGCTTTGCCTGGCTTTGAATAGTCTGTTAAGGAACTATTTTTGCATTGTTGGCAAACCGGTAGTGGCAGTAGCACAGTGGTTAGCACACTTATCTACCTGCTAGTAGTCATGTGTTTGAATCTTCCTTAAGAAACTGGGAGGAGGAAGTTAAAAATAAAACTGGCTTGGGCTGCCAGCTTGACAGAGCATGAAATAAATACCAGGAAATTATATGGAAAATAAAAACATCCGGCATGATATTGATCATGTTACATATTGAGTACTGATTGGTCTATAAAATATGGAACTAGTGCATTATACACAATATGGCTCCAGGCACAGAAATGGGTCCTTTATTTACTTTATTACTGTGGGCGACCCACAAGTTTCATTTTCCCTTAACGGATAACACAGGTATAGATACTAATTGCTGCTGTAGTCCTGTATGCTTACATACACTCACTATTCCCGTTGTTATGTTGCTGCTGTAGTCCTGTATGCTTACATACACTCACTATTCCCGTTGTTATGTTTGATGTTAAATTGCGCAGCAGTTGTTGATTTAATGGCCTCTCTCCTAATTGTCCATAATGTTAATGTCCTAACAGAGTTTGAATGTATCTTTGATGTTTGCACTAGAATTCTGTGTATTTGGAAAGTATTTAGTTTGATATTTTAACATCCCGATAATTAAATATTCTGTCTGCCACACATTCTCAATATATTACGTTATTTATCTTCTCACTCATTCTGTCCCAACCAATACACCGAGTGCGAGGTACCTTATGATTTTATCTTACTTGTCCCATTGGGCAGTTGCTGTAGTCTTGAGGGACTGAATGAGTTAAGTTTAAGCATACATTCACTCACATTTTAAATAAATTGTTCAGGCCTCATTCAACTGTCCATATGTCAATTAGTTATAATTGGGGCCTTTATGGGGTTTCATTTAGTCTTGTGGAAATAGAGCTGCATGTTTTGTTAAAAGCATATATAATTTGCGAGCCCTTTTATAAATGCTGTGTCTTGCCTTTATTGTCATTGATTGATTTTATTTGACACCACTGATTCATGGATCATCTTCCTCGAACTTCGCATTATCTATTAGTGTTTCCATTTCCTCCTTTTTAGGTCACATTAAGAAAATTATGTTTCTTACAAACCAACCGACTTGCACGCATTCCTTTCTCTACACCTCCTCCCATCCTCCTTCTTGTAAGGACTCTATTCCTTTCTCCCAACTGTTACGTCTCCGACAGCCTTGTCAAGGATAGTAATGACTTCCTGTCAGAAAGCCCACAAAATGTTGGATTTCTTCCATCTTTTGTTGCTATACTGAGAAAGTTTTATCTACAGCTTTATTGCTGTCACTCTATCATTTGTGCCGAGGCTTTCCCCTCCAGGTCGAAAAGCACAATAATAGACCTATTTCACTAACTTACCATCACCATAATATTGTTGTCAAGAATATCCTCTTAGGCACCGATCCATTCTCCAGGCAGACCCGGTCACTCGCGATGTCTTCTCTAGGGCTCCCTGATTGTGTACAGGCGGGATCGTAACCTCAGGATGTGCTGGTCCATAGCAGTCTACCCCAAGCCTCCTAGGTCTCTTCCTGGCATGGTACTGGTGGCTTGTCCTTGAGTTGTAAGGTCTGCCCACATGTCTTTCAAACTCAGAGTCTGGCATTCCCTAAGACCACTTGCCACATCCTTGAGGATTTCTCTTGCACGAATCGCAACGTTATATATGTGATCCCATGCACATGTCACAGTAGAGAGTAGAGGTGCTACATAGAGCCTGTACTTTTGTATGGATGTGAAACTTGGACAATGAGCAGTCAAGCTGGAAAACATCTGATGGCTGTAGAAATGTGGTTTCTGAGGAGAATGCGAAGAATACCATGGACAGACAGAAAAACCAATGACCAAGTACTACAGGAAACAAATGAAAATCGTAAATTTATTAGAGAAATTAGACATAGAGAGTCAAATTTTTTTGGACATGTTATGAGAAGAAATGAACTGGAGAACTTAGTGACAACTGGCAAGATCGAAGGGAACAGACCAAGGGGAAGACCGAGAAGTAAATACGTGGATGGCTTGGCCACATAGCATGGTCGAGATAGGAACACTATGAGTTGATCCACGACTCTGGTGATCGAATGAGATGGCGAGTCATGACCGCCCACGCTTTCCGGCATGGCACATCAAGGATGGATTAGCTTTCCCTATTAACAGTGTTCCTTCCCCATTAGGCAAACCCACTCTGACTTCAGAGGTAGTTTCTTTAGTGTTCCTGTATGCCTTCTTTCTGTTATCCAATCAGTAGTTGTAAAGATTGTTAGAAATGAAACAGACATTCCAGTTTGATTCTACTGTATTCTACTTCTGGTGTGACAGTTTTGTGTAATTCATTGGTAAACTATTGCATTCAGCCACTGCACACATTTGACAGGCTTATCTTTGAAATCCCTTATCTCCGACTTCAGAGGTACTTGTAATTTACATCTCCAAGTCGAGGACGAGATGTCAACATTTTAGTCCAACTGTCCGGTGTAGGGGTTGAACCCTTTACCTCGGCATCAGCACACAGGATGTTTAAGAACACACGTCCATATCCATTTGGCCAAGCTGACCTCCTTTTCTACTTCTATAGTGACCTTTTTTTTTGACATTCATGTCTATTTTTTTGTTATTTAGTAGCCCAAAATATTTCATTTTTCTTAATTAACATTGAGTTCTTTTTGGGTAGATCTGTTTGTTATCTTTTCCATCCAGTGAATTTGTAGTATGATTCTGTGACATTTATATTCACAGTATTATATGTACTTTTCAGTTGGTTTGTTACAGAGCAAGTTTCACACTCGTATGTTGCCACTCTAAGTTGCATGCTCCAAGTACTTTAATATTTATTATTCTCTCTGCTTCAGTTCTTAATGGTTTTGATTGCCTTAGTATTTGAGAGCATTGTTTGTTCTTCTAACAATGTTATTGCATGTCCAATGCCGGTCAGTAGTGCACCTAAATATTTAAAACTGCGCACTTTCTGTGCTTTCTCTTCATTGATAAATACATCTGCTGGCATATTTGTTTACAGGTTGTCATTGTTTTTGTTTTTGTTGCATTGATATATATATATATATATATGCAGTTTAATTTCCACTTTGCTGTTTATTAGTTTCCCAATTCCCATTTGGTAGTAATACTGTTTTATCAGATTATCAAAGTTCAAAGATCTCTATTCCTCTGATTACATCATATTGTTACTTGTCTGTCAGTATTTTCTCTAACATTCCTCATGATGTTTTCACTATATAAGTTTAACAAAAGGAGGGACAACCTGATCTGACTCCCTGTACTGTATCACACTAATCTTTTGTATCATCATTTACTCACCAGGATCTTCAATATTTGTTGGTAAAACTCATCATACTGTATATGAGGAGAATACAATTGCCAAAAGACAGGTCTGTGTGTATGTTTGGTTGATGACTCCTCAGGAAGATTGAGTGTGAACTACCGTGATGTTCAGGTCTTTTGAGTCTTGAAAATGGCTTGCATCTGTTAGAGTGAGGTTACATAGAGATTTTCCTCCTGACCTGGTACAAGAGTACCATCTTATTGGGCATATTAGTTGCTCATGTTGCATTGACAGGTTATAGGTGTTTCATTGACAACCAGCTCCAGCCCAATGCCCAGTGGAACACTGTGTGTGTGTGTGTACATATGTATGTGATTTTATTTGTGGGGAAGTCAAATTCATTGGAAGAATAGATATTTCTGTTATAAAGTCAGTTCATCAATGCAAGTGTCACCTAATTTCAGGATGAACAATAGTGCTTAACAGTATGGCACTAGGTCAAGGCACATTTAATGTATGAAATATAAAACTTGGTGGGGAAAAAAATAGGTCATTCTGTTTTGACATTTTGTGTACACTCAGTCTTTATCTGGTAACAGATATGTGTATGAGTTTGTGAATAAGCTATCTGGAAATGTTTACACACTGAAGTACTTTGTTCATTTTGATTTCTAATTGCCTTTGATCCAGGCCAGTTTAAAGTTAGCTGAAACACTCATACAGTTTTTTTGTTGTAACTTTTTCCAAGTGTTAAAAAATACTTTTTCTTTCAATCGGTACTTATTAACTTTAGTACTTACTTTATCTATAAAACAATTGTTTTTATACCTGTTTAATCACCAGTTTATCCCTGTTTAATTAACATCTTGCTAGAAACCTTGCAAAATCCCTGTATGTAATGAAATCTGTATAGAATATTTGCAGGAATTTGTGTAATTCATTGATGTCATTGCCATAATCTGTGTTAATTATAACAATGGATCATTTTGTCTGCTCCAAGATAATTGAATCGTTTATGTAACCCTAGATGACAATCATGTGAGTCAACATAGTGTATGATAACCAGTAGCAGGATGTAATAATTAATAACTAGAAGCTTGCATCATCATCATCATGTTCTCTGCCAACTAGCATAGACATTCATACATCTTCACAGATCTTGGTCCCTTTGGCCTCTGGATCAGCTCTCCTGTTGTGTTGATATAGCTCCATGTCAGCATCATTTCTCTTGTGTTCTGGATTAGTTCCCCTGTTGATATAGCTCCATGTCATTGTCACCGTCTCTGTCCATCCAGCATCATTTCTCTTGTGTTCTGGATTAGTTCCCCTGTTGATATAGCTCTATGTCATTGTCACCGTCTCTGTCCATCCAGCATCATTTCTCTTGTGTTCTGGATTAGTTCCCCTGTTGATATAGCTCCATGTCACCGTCTCTGTCCATCCAGCATCATTTCTCTTGTGTTCTGGATTAGTTCCCCTGTTGATATAGCTCCATGTCACCGTCTCTGTCCATCCAGCATCATTTCTCTTGTGTTCTGGATTAGTTCCCCTGTTGATATAGCTGCATGTCACCGTCTCTGTCCATCCAGCATCATTTCTCTTGTGTTCTGGATTAGTTCCCCTGTTGATATAGCTCCATGTCACCGTCTCTGTCCATCCAGCATCATTTCTCTTGTGTTCTGGATTAGTTCCCCTGTTGATATAGCTCCATGTCACCGTCTCTGTCCATCCAGCATCATTTCTCTTGTGTTCTGGATTAGTTCCCCTGTTGATATAGCTGCATGTCACCGTCTCTGTCCATCCAGCATAATTTCTCTTGTGTTCTGGATTAGTTCCCCTGTTGATATAGCTCCATGTCACATCTCAGTCCATCCAGCATCATTTCTCTTGTGTTCTGGATCAGTTCCCCTGTTGATATAGCTCCATGTCACGTCTCAGTCCATCCAGCATCATTTCTCTTGTGTTCTGGATCAGTTCCCCTGTTGATATAGCTCCATGTCACGTCTCAGTCCATCCAGCATCATTTCTCTTGTGTTCTGGATCAGTTCTGCTGTTGATACAGCTCCATGCCACCATTTCAGTCCTTCCAGCATCATTTCTTTTTGTCTGCCAGTGGCTCTGCTACCACTGTTCTTGCAAGTTGTCACAATGTGTTCCAGTGCCTCTGTTCTGATTACATGACCAGAGAACATTGTCTGTCTCCTTCTTATATTTGTATATAACATTCTACTTTCAATAGTCTCTTTCAGGCACTTTTTGTTAGTTCTCTGACAGTCCAAAGTGTTCTCAACATTTGCCTTAGAAGACACAGCTTCATTACTTCCCAATTCTTCATAATCTGTTCATTCACATTCCATGATTCACTGCCATACAGCAGATCAGGTTCTATATAACGTTTCTGTACTGCGTTTTGACATTTAGTAATTGTGATTCAAATGAGATGCTAGTTCAAGGAGGAAATGTCTTTGCGCTAATCACTATTGAATGAAAGAAAGATTAAAAGATTTGGCTGTGGTGCGATGAAAAAAGTAGGTTTAAACATCAAGTTGAATGGCAACACAGACTCATAATGTGCCATGCCGATAAGCATGGGTGGTCATGTTTTGTCATCTTACTCGATCCTCAGAGTCGTGGATCAGTTCAATGTTCTTGTCTCGACCATACCACGTGGCCAAGCTATCCAGGTATCTTTTTCTCTGCCTACCCCTTGTTCTCTTCCCCTCGATCTTGCCAGTTGTTAACAAGTTCTCCAATTTATTTCTTCTTATAAAGTGACCCACAGATTTTGTCTGTCTACGTCTAATTTCTCTGACTGTTCTGAGATAATTGTACCGATTTACTTGTTTAAGAATATTCCCATTTACTTGTATATTGCATTGTGGTTTTTTGTGTCAGGTCTTAGTCAGATATGACTGAGCTACCGTATAACAGTAGATGGTACTACCTGCTTTCTGTTAGCTACGAACGTTGGGCGGCGCTTACCAAACCTGACACCCCACATTGTGCCAACGGCTTCGGGCGGAAGAGCACAATTGGGAGGATACAAGCCTTACCCTGGTGCGGGGAAATGCAACCTAAAGACAAAGTGTCATGGCAGGGCAGACCAGGCCCTAAGCCTTGGTTGGCGGCTGGTCTAGGATCGAAGCTCCGACAGGCGGACAATTAGAGCATTGCTTTGCTGATCTGGCAGCTTCTGCAGCTTGCCTTGTTCCAGATGTAGAGGTGTTACCTTTCCTCTGGAGTGAACTAGGCAGGCCGAGAGAGGGATCATGCTGCATAGGCAACACATGATCTCTATATTTTAGCCCAGGCTTTGTGCTACGGAGAGGCAATAACTCCATCCCTTACAAACTATCGTCTGTCAAGACGGCAAGGTGCCAATGAAAAAAAAAAAATGCATTGTGGTTTTTCCTTCTTCCTAGTAATGACCATAATCTCTGTCTTCTTACAATTTAATTCTAACCCTAGTTGTTCACTGTGTGCAACAACCGCATCTACTAAATGTTGCAATTCCTGCTCATTGTCTGCAGTCAATACTGTATCATCCGCATATCTAATGTTATTGATGTTACATCCCCCAGTGATTATTCCTTCCATATCTTCTACATTTCTGAAAATATTTTCATTGTACAGGGAAAAAGATCTGGAGACATTACACATCCCTGTCTCACACCTCTCTTAATAGGCTGGCATTGACCTACTTCATTATCAAACCTTATGGCAGCTTGTTTCCAATATATGTTTTTTACAAGTCTAAGTTCTTTCCCATCAATTTGTAGATCTGCAGGCATCTTCAACATGTTGACATGTCTTATTTTATCAAAAGCCTTTGAGTAGTCAATAACGCAAAGATGTAGGTCTTTGTTTACTTCTATAGAACGTTCAATTAATGTTCACAGCATATACACAGCATTTACTGTACCCTTGCCTTCTACAAACCCACATTGTTCAACATAGAAAAGTAAAGAAATTATGCGAGTTCAAAAATCCAATTATACATCATCCAAATATATGTTCAGGTATAACAACACCCCCCCCCCCCCCCCCCCTTCCCCACCCACTTTTTTAAAAGGCATATCCGGACCGGAATTGATTAGAAATGGACTAGTCATCATGCACTTGAGTACGAATAATAGACATAATAAATTGACCATAACTATGTGAAGGGACAAGGGAACCAGCAATGTTATTAACAAACATGTTGCCTGTCCTTTGCAGGACATTGCAATCAAGCCATTGCTTTCTGAATAAACTGTCAACATTTAAGTCCAGCATAAAGCCAGTGTAAGGATTGAACTGAACCACCTTCTATGCCATTAGTTTACCGGAAGTTTAAGATCCTTTCCACCACATTGAAGTCTTACATTAATGAGAAGTTCCTTGGTGTCAACTCAGATATATATCAGGGGGCATTCATTTGAAATCTGTTCGTGCCGCACCGCGCGTAATAGCATACGTTGAACATGATCATGTCATAGTCATGTGATAAATACTGACCAATGAATAAAAGAGCAAGTGCTTATCATCCCATGATGCATAGGTTCTGTTTCTGACCGTTGAGAAAATGGCCGGGTTGATCCAAAATCCGTCCAAAGTAGCTCAAAGAGCGGTGATTCAGTTTCTTTCATTTCAAGGATGTCGACCAGTGGACATTTATCGAAGAATACAGGCTGCATACAGTAACAAATGTGTGTCGAAGACAACAGTGACAGACTGGGTACGAATGTTTCGGAAAGGACGTCAGTTCACGACAGATCTTCGACGGGCGGGTCAAGCGCATATTGTTGCAACAGAAAAAATCATCGCCAAAATTGATGCAGCAGTACAGATGAACCGTTGTCGAAGCATATGTTAACTAGCGAAAGAATTTGATGTGTCAATTGGGACAATTCAAAAAGTTGTTTGTAAGAAACTGCAATATTGGAAGCTGTGTTCACAGTGGGTACCACAGATGTTGACCGACCACCAAAAAGAGGAACGCATGGGATGGTGTTTAAACCACTTGCTGCGTTACAGAGTGGAGGGTAATCCATTTCTCTTCCGCATAGTGGCAGGCGATGAATCATGGTGTCACCACTTTGAGCCTAGCAGCAAAATAGAGAGCATGCAATGGAATCATGCTGGATAACCAAAAGCCAAAAAAATTCAAGTTACAGGTTTTCGCTGGTAAGGTTATGCTGAGCGCATTTTTTGACCACAAAGGGCTGTTGGCTGACTTTAAAGAACCTGGTGTCAACATCAACTCTACCCACTACTTGCAAACACTAGACAAGCTGCAAAAAGCCATCAAGAATAAACGACCCGGCATGCTTTCTCGCGGTGTGATTTTGTTGCATGATAATGCTCTTCCACATGTCACAAAGATTGTACAGGAAGCATTAGCAAGGAAGAAGTGGGAAATTCTGCAACATCCAGCCTATAGTCCTGATTTGTCACCATGTGAATTTCATTTGTTTGGACCTCAAGGGGCAACGATTTCACACAGATGCAGACATAATGAACGCGGTAAACACTTGTTTCAGTGAGCAACCACAATCCTTTTGTGCAGACAGCATTCGCCGCCTACTTAAGCAATGGGATGCTTGCCTGAATGCCTACAGTGACTTCTTCTGACCAACCTGTGGTGCATAATTCATTCAAAATGAATACTTTGTTTAATTCTACCACACCTGTTAATGTTTCTTTCATGCGTTTGTAATAAAGCCATTGGAACGGGTTTCAAATGAACACCCCTAATATATATATATATATATATATATATATATATATATATATATATATATATATATATATATATATATATTATATATATATATATATATATATATAGATTATGTCACAAGGTGCACATGGGGTACCATCAATCTTTATTGACGACGCCGAACTAAATATGGTAGACCATTTTACATATCTAGGATCAGTGGTAAATAGCAAATTATCCCTAGATCAGGAAATCAACATCCGGATTGGTAAGGCAGCAACAACAATTAACAGGTTAAGAAAAAGAGTCTGGGAGAACAGGAAGCTTACTGCAAAAACAAAAGTCCTTGCCTATCAAGCCTGTGTCCTTAGTACTCTTCTTTATGGCAGTGAAACCTGGACAACTTACTCACACCAAGAGAAACATTTAAACAGCTTTCATATGTGGTTTCTGCGAAGAATTCTTGGTATTAAGTGGCAAGACAAACTCACAAATACTGAAGTGTTGGAAAGATCAGGTTGTGTGACAGTTTATTCTATGCTCAGTCTTCGTAGACTTAGATGGATATGACATCTTAGGAGGATGGATGATGGTAGAATACCAAAGGACATCTTTTTTGGTGAATTACAGATGGGTAAGAGATCTCAGGGTCGGCCTCCACTACGATACAAAGATGTGTGTAAGCGGGACATGATTGATACAGGCATTGATAATGCACATTGGGAGCAAGTCGCCGCTGAACATGTTGCATGGAGGGCAAACATCAGAAATGGAATAAAGACAAAGGAGAAAATTATTGCAGATAAGTCACACACCGAGCGTTTGAGACGTAAGATGGTGCATGATGGTGGAAATGACCATGTGTTCACATGCACCCACTGTGAACGGACATTTACAGCGCAAATTGGCCTTATCAGTCAAATTCGCTACCGCCATAGGTAAAAGTTATTATGCCTTTTTAAAGTACAAACTATCGTCTGTCAAGACGGCAAGGTGCCAATGATATATATATATATATATATATATATATATATATATATATATATATATATATATATATATGTGTGTGTGTATGTATGTATGTATGTATGTATGTATGTATGTATATATATATGTATATATATATATATATATATAATATATATATATATATATATATATATATATATATATATCTGTTTTTGGATGGGTGGGTGAGTGGGGGTAGGGTTGGTCTTTTTTTTTAACCAAAATAAACAATTAATGGGAGAGCTCCACAGACTAAACAGGATGTCACACAAGGATGTGTACTGTTTTCTTCTCTTTTCTTTGTAGACAATTGGGATTTATTTATGGTGTGCTATGAATTTCACAGGGAAATGGAAAGTGGGGAGGTGAATTTTCCATTGGGCTTTGTTGCCTTAGCCTGTTGTTTCGGGAACTTCCACAAAGGCAGTGGTGGTTTGGATTTCGATGTGTCCTTCGTGTTGATAGATTTCCTTCCAGGGTTTATGAGCTCCATCAACTTACTTTGTTTGCTTCCTTATTTATCCTATCCTAGGTACTGTGTGCAATATTAGGCTAATGAATGATCTTAAAAAATCAAAAATTCTAATGTTAGTTGTGGCATCACAGTAAGTGAATTATTCTTGCACTTCACCACAGAATATTGAGTAAAATCAATATATTCTGTACTGTTAATGAAAATATGGATTTATACCATGTCCTCAATATGGCTATCTGACTGAATTCATTCTGTATCAAACATACCTATTAATTCCTACATGTGCTAGGTTCACATTCATTTGAGAACAGTACTTACAAGACAGCTGTCTTCAGAGGAGCTTAGTGGTGTCAGAGGAGCTTAGTGGATCAGATGTTGAATTTTCTCAGATGTGCGAAAAATAGGATGTTCCTTGCACACCTTATGAGTGTTCAACATTTTTAAGTATTTATGAAATAGTAAAGCGTGGGCCAGGCATTGGCAACCTACAATAAATGTGAAGGTGGAACAATTTTAAATTGCATGCTGACTGAAATGGAATACAGTATATTATTTAATAAAATATTGACTTTTACAATTAAATTATTGTTTTTACAAAACTTCAAAATGAAAGTTGTTAAACATTGGAGGTAAGAATTAGTGATCTGATGAAAACTGAGTGGGTGTGGAGCAAAAATGATGACCTCAATGAAATTCTAATTCCATCCTCCTTCCCCTCTCTCCCAACATAGAAACACTCTTTGTGTGAGTTGGTTGGGTGGAACAAGGGGCGTTATTTTACTCTTCAGTATTGTAGGGTACAGAAACAGGGACAGTGAGTAAACTGTGCTCCAATGGGAGATACAAGGTAGAACAAGGGACGTTATTTTACTCTTTAATATTGTATGGTACAGAAACAGGGACAGTGAGTAAACTGTGCTCCAATGGGAGATACAGGGTAGAACAAGGGACGTTATTTTACTCTTTAATATTGTATGATACAGAAACAGGGACAATGAGTAAACTGTGCTCCAATGGGAGATACAAGGTAGAACAAGGGACGTTATTTTACTTTTTAATATTGTATGATACAGAAACAGGGACAATGAGTAAACTGTGCTCCAATGGGAGATACAAGGTAGAACAAGGGACGTTATTTTACTCTTTAATATTGTATGATACAGAAACAGGGACAGTGAGTAAACTGTGCTCCAATGGGAGATACAAGGTAGAACAAGGGACGTTATTTTACTCTTTAATATTGTATGATACAGAAACAGGGACAATGAGTAAACTGTGCTCCAATGGGAGATACAAGGTAGAACAAGGGACGTTATTTTACTCTTTAATATTGTATGATACAGAAACAGGGACAGTGAGTAAACTGTGCTCCAATGGGAGATACAGGGTAGAACAAGGGATGTTATTTTACTCTTTAATATTGTATGATACAGAAACAGGGACAATGAGTAAACTGTGCTCCAATGGGAGATACAAGGTAGAACAAGGGACGTTATTTTACTCTTTAATATTGTATGATACAGAAACAGGGACAATGAGTAAACTGTGCTCCAATGGGAGATACTGGGTAGAACAAGGGACGTTATTTTACTTTTCCATATTGTAGGGTATTGTATTCAATCTCAGAAGGCTGAAAGCTAAAACCAAAATTGACAGCGACACTGTCAGAGAGCTCCTGTTTGCTGATGATTGTGCTCTATACGCCAATTCAGAGGCAGACATGCAACATAATGTTTCAGCTTTTTCACATGCCTGTGCCAACTTTGGGCTCAATATCAATTTGGAGAAGACTGTAGTTATGTACCAGCCAGCTCCAGGGAATAATCACACTGTGCCGAATATCAAAGTGAATGGTCATAGTCTAAGTGTTGTGGACAAATTCACCTATCTTGGCTGCACTGTCACAAGCTGCCACAATTGATGATGAAGTGAATGCAAAAATCTCCAAGGCCAGCGCAGCCTTTGGCAGACTGTACAAGAATGTATGGGACAGAAATGGAATAAGCCTGCAAACAAAGCTGAAAGTCTACAAAGCAGTTGTATTATCCACACTGCTATATGCTTGTGAAACCTGGACTGTTTATCAGCGACACGCTAGGAAATTAAACCACTTCCACACAGTCTGCCTTAGGAAGTTACTGAAGATTAAATGGCAAGACAAGATCCCAGACACTGAAGTCCTAGAAAGAGCGTCCATGCCCAGTATCCACACTCTACTAATGAAGAATCAGATTCGCTGGGCTGGTCACTTGACTTGCATGTCAGATCACAGGCTCCCTAAACGAATTTTTTACGAGTTGCGAGTAAACAGTGCTCCAATGGGAGATACAGAGGTAGAACAAGGGACGTTATTTTATTCTTCAATATTGTATGGTACAGAAACAGGGACAGTGAGTAAACAGTGTGAGGATAACACTGAAACTTTCAAAACATGGTATGAAGACGCATCGGAGGAACATCATGGCAGGAGACTAAATGCAAAGAAGTAACGAATACTGGGATTGCAAGGAACATTGGATGAGATCAAGGTCAGACAAATCAGTCACACACAAAATGTGACAGCTCTTTGTTAAGGGATGTGCTGGAGGGAAAAGGATGTACAGAAGGGGAAGCACCCAACAGGAAGACGTGTGTGGACATCATCACGAGCAAGGTTGAAAGAAGCCTGTAGGGTGGAGATGGCACTTGACGATAATCTGAAAGTGCAGATTAGGGCAGTACTGGATCGTTTCAAGCACAATGGAGATTATACTTAAATCCATACGATCAGTCACTAGCAGAACACTTCCAGCTGTTTTCATCCATAGATGTATGGGATTATTCCATATTATTATTTATTTTTTTTGCCCTCGCTTGTTTTGAACTCAAGCGTAGTCCATATACACAACTTTAGTAGTGGTGGACTGAATTTTGTGTGTGGATTAGCTTTACCTATTAACAGTGTCCCTCGCCATCAGGCGAACCCACTCTGGCTTCAGAGGTACTTGAAATTAACGTCCCCAAGTCAAAGACGGTAGGTCAACATTTTAATCCAACTGTCCGGTGTAGAGGTCGAACCCCTTACCTCGGCATCAGCACACCGGATGTTTAAGAAGAACGTTCTTATCCGTTCAGCCATGCTGACCTGATTCCACATTAATAGCTGTGTTGTGAAGCTGTGTGAATGTGGTAGATGTAGATGTGTTCATGTTTGTCCTGCATTGAGTGATAGGTTAGCAGCCTTAGGTAAAACAGTTAACTGAAAAAGGCTTGTTTTTCATTTCAACTGCAGGACAGCAAATGAAAGATAAATGGCAGCACTACAGTGAAATTAATTGTGTTTACTGCAGTTTGCTGAGTCGTAATTGGTAATCATACTACAGTGTCAGTTTAGAAGATTTATGGATTGTAATGTGCGACATCAAAAGTTGGACAGTTCTACTTTTCTTTTTGTAAGTAAGGGACCCTTTTGTACGCCTTCAGTATGTTTATAGACTAATTGGCACTGGAAAGGTGTAATGTATCTGCTATGATACTTGTATCTTCAATTACTGTTATAATTATGCTCGCTGTCCCAAACAAACACTGTAGCAGATCAACGGGAACTAGAATTCCAACTGAACTGAAATGATCGCAATAACGATAGTGTTCCACGTCAATAAATCTTTATTACTGGCAATTGGTCGACCAGACTAATATATGACCGTTCGCATGTTAATGGGAGGGGTGGTCCAAAATATAATAAATAATGCTTTATAAATATTCTAACTCAGCTGCCGAACTCGATCCCATGTTAATATTGAAACAAATGACGAATGCATATCATACTATTCATCGTTCTGTGATTATCTGACGTTCCTGATTGCTAAACAACGTAACTTACGGACTTCTGCATGCGGTTGATTCCATGACTTCGAGCTGACATTGAACCGGCATATTATGACGCCATAAACTTTCTCATGTTTTCGGTTTTAAACATCTTTCTGCCAATCATCCTCTTTACTGCAGATTGTGCCCTTATTTCCTCCTCTCGCTGTAATATCAAATGTTATATCCATAAGGTCTTTCAGTTGGCTATTAATGTAAATGTATCAGTGTTGTCATTTTGTGCGTCCTTCATCCATGATGTTTCCAAACTTGACTCCTAGTGGTAACATAGTCCCTGTGACGTCATGTAGCAACATGTGTATTCATGCGCCTCTTGTTTAACTCTCTTCCGTTTGCCACAATTTTGTATCTAATTTTAAATCATTGACTCTTGCCTCCAACGCTACATGGCAGTATTCAGTGCCTTCACTTCCTAAAATATTTTCTTGTACACATTTAACACACAGTTTGTTTTTGTGTGTATGCATAATATATATTTTTTTAATGCTCAAAAACCGAAGTTATATGCGTCTTGGTTATCAATGTTCTTTTTCAGATTTTATGTATATGGTGAGTGGAATTAACTTGAACATATGAAAATGAAACCTTAATGAAGATATAAAAATAAAACCCTGTTACAGAACAAGTCAGGAAAGATGTAAGCCTATAGTTGCAGGCAGTGTTCCATGTTTGTTGCTTAGAGTGGAATGAAGCACTTGTCAGTGAGATGACTTCTCCTACTGTTATGCTTAATATTATTGCTGCTGTTGCTTGTACCCCTACTGTTGCAGCTCAAACCAATACTATTGCTGAATACTTCTGCTACTACTACTACTACTACTACTACTACTACTACTACTACTACTACTACTACTACTGCTACTACTACTAACACTGCTACTATTCCAGCTACTACTACTGCTACTGTTGCTGCTACAAATAATACTAATAGTGATGTTGCCTGCTGCTCCTCTAATGTTTCTGCTACTACCACTGCTGCTGCTGCTACTTCTACTGCTACAGCTGCAACTACTGCTTCACCAGCAGCTAGTAATAATACTGCTACGACAAAGAAGTTCTGTTACACAAGCCAGTCATTTCAGTTAGATCAGATCACTCACCATCTTAAGTCTTGCATTGGAATATTTTAAATGAATTTGTTATATACAGTGTAACTGAGTGCGGCGGTGTAATGGTTAGGAATTTATTGCTGACAATGGTGTGGTCGCTGTGGGACACGGGTTCAGTTCCTGCATTCGTCGCTTGCTGCGGGCAGGAAAGACTGGCCATCTATTCCTCCATGCACTAAAGCCCAACAGATGTGATGGTACTAGCACTTCACACACCCACAAGAGGCTGCTGCTATGAAATTCAGTGTGACTGTGATTGTAGTATAATAGTGGAACTAGTTGTTTAGTTCTCATAGTGATAAAATAAGTTTCTGTGGTAGAGCAGGATACATTGCAGTTGATACTGTAGGGAAAAAAATGTTTGTTCATTCCACAAGATGCCACATTGTAGGTTCTACAGATAACTGTAGGAGAAAGAAATGTGTTCATTCCACAAGGTGCCACATTGGCATAGGTTCTACAGATTGGGATATCACATATTTATACCAGACATTCAAGGCAATATTGTATCTTTCTCTATACTCTAGGAATATGCATCTGATACAGAAAAAAAATGTAGTTGCAAAAATAGTTTATAAATGCATTAACAGCATATGACATGTTTTCAGTGTATTTTTGGTGTTTATTAATGTGCCCACTGTGTTAAAATGTGCAATTGCTGCTTTCTGTCATTGAGAGGGACATGTGCTTAGTCATCATTTTGTAATCAAAATACCACTGATAAGCAACTCCAAGCACAGCAGGGAGATAACTGTGATTTCTGTATCTGCATTAATATGAAGATAGAATGCTGTACCAAAATTGTTTTGCACATTCATAAAAGTACATGGGTGAATGGGAAGATAAGAGCAAACCACTAAACAAACAAAAAATAACCAAATTAAAAAGAATACACAGTAATCACAAAAGGATAAAACTCTCAGCTTGAACAGAGCAAGGTAAAGAAATTGAGAATATTTTGCTTCAGAAGAAAAATGTGTAGCCAGAAATATTCTGTACTAGAAGCCAGTAAAGACAATACAGTGAATGATTAATATAACATTAATCAGTTTGGTTTGGTTAGTAAAGGATTAACTTTACTCTGTTATCCGTTCTCGGGAGGATGCTGTCTTGTTTCCTAATCTACGCTTGCCATTAAATGTGGGGTGAAAGGAGTTTACGCTTGTGTGTCAAGGCCAGATATGCTGCCATTAAATGTGGGGGTGAAAGGAGTTTACACTTGTGTGTCAAGGCCAGATGTGCTGCCATTAAATGTGGGGGTGAAAGTTTATGCTTGTGTGTCAAGGCCAGATGTGCTACCATTAAATGTGGGGGTGAAAGGAGTTTACACTTGTGTGTCAAGGCCAGATGTGCTGCCATTAAATGTGGGAGTAAAAGAAGTTTACACTTGTGTGTCAAGGCCAGATGTGCTGCCATTAAATGTGGGGGTAAAAGAAGTTTACACTTGTGTGTCAAGGCCAGATGTGCTGCCATTAAATGTGGGGTTGAAAGTTTATGCTTGTGTGTCAAGGCCAGATGTGCTGCCATTAAATGTGGGGGTAAAAGAAGTTTACACTTGTGTGTCAAGGCCAGATGTGCTGCCATTAAATGTGGGGTTGAAAGTTTATGCTTGTGTGTCAAGGCCAGATGTGCTGCCATTAAATGTGGGAGTGAAAGTTTATGCTTGTGTGTCAAGGCCAGATGTGCTGCCATTAAATGTGGGAGTGAAAGGAGTTTACACTTGTGTGTCAAGGCCAGATGTGCTGCCATTAAATGTGGGAGTGAAAGGAGTTTACACTTGTGTGTCAAGGCCAGTTGTGCTGCCATTAAATGTGGGGGTGAAAGGAGTTTACACTTGTGTGTCAAGGCCAGATGTGCTGCCATTAAATGTGGGAGTGAAAGGAGTTTACACTTGTGTGTCAAGGCCAGTTGTGCTGCCATTAAATGTGGGAGTGAAAGGAGTTTACACTTGTGTGTCAAGGCCAGATGTGCTGCCATTAAATGTGGGGGTGAAAGGAGTTTACACTTGTGTGTCAAGGCCAGATGTGCTGCCATTAAATGTGGGAGTGAAAGTTTATGCTTGTGTGTCAAGGCCAGATGTGCTGCCATTAAATGTGGGAGTGAAAGTTTATGCTTGTGTGTCAAGGCCAGATGTGCTGCCATTAAATGTGGGAGTGAAAGGAGTTTACACTTGTGTGTCAAGGCCAGATGTGCTGCCATTGTTGCATTGTATCTGTTCCTTTAATGTGTCCCTGAGGTTCTCTAATTCTCTTCATTTCACATACAACTACTTCCATAAGTACTCCACTCTCCTTCCAAAGGATACACAAGGAGGTTCTCAACACAGGGCACAAACAGTTACACCAGCAAGAATCCATATATACATTATCAGAATTATACAATCTATAAATATTCTTTTATAAGTTCTTAAATTGTGAACATATCACAGAATCCTCATTCTAGTAGTGCTGGGACTGAATTTTGCATTTTGATTAGCTTTCCCTATTAACAGTGTCCCTCGCCATCAGGCAAACCCACTCTGACTTCAGAGGTAAGTATAATTTACGTCCCCAAGTCAAGGGCGATAGATCAGTATTTTAGTCCAACTGTCTGGTGTAGAGGATGCACCCCTTTCCTTGGCATCAGCACACCGAATGTTTAAGAACATGCGTTCTTATCCATTTGGCCATGCTGACCTACCAACAGCTTCAATTTGAGGATGCTGTTTAAAAATTACAGCATTTATTTGTCATAGTTGGTGCTTGCTGGAGTAGGGGGTGGGAAGGGAGGTTTCAGTGAGATAATCTGTAAATTAAAATTTGTTTTTAAGTTTTGTGGTAGAGGTTGGAAACTGTTGCAGTTTGTATTTGACACCTAAATTTGGCTAGCACTTCCCATACAAAATATGTTCACCTAACCCTTTGTGTGTAAGTTGAGTTCAGTCAAGAACCAGGACATTCCCATATGTGCTCCATCCTCATCTGCAACAGCCAGCAAAGAGTCCCAATACAAATGGTGTTAATAGCAGTCTGATTATTTCTCTGTGTGGCCTTTCCTTGGAGTTTTGCATATCTGCCAGACCCTGCAGCACCATTCTTTCAAGCCATGATGATCTACCCATTCTTCTGTACTAAACACATGATTCCTAAGGTCCCTGACCACATCTGCCTTATCATGTACCTATACCCCACTATGGGGGGGGGGGGGGGTAGATCCAGCCAGTCTGTCATCTGCTTGTTTCCCACCACACCAGCATGTCCTGGGGAACAAAATCTAACAGATGCTCTCTATTTTGATTGTTGAGTGGGAGCCTGCGACTCTGTCCGAAGCATGCCTGTCTTCACTTTCTCATCACACTTTGTGAGTCGGTTACAGTTATGAGATGTGTCTGCTGTTTGTCTTCCAGCCAGCGGAACACCGCCACGACTGCCTCCACCTCTATTCTCAGACTAGATGTTGTGGTATCATATGCTAGGCTTTTCTGCACCAAACACTGTCCACCAACCTTCACTATGAGTCTCCAGGCACTTCTTTTATTTTTTAGCACTGAGCCATCTGTATAGATGATTACACTGGCTGGTCGCAAATTGTTGTGGATCAATTGTTGCACCTCCCGTTCAGTGCAGCCTGCCGGCCAATCCCTACATTTCCAGTCCAATGTTGTTATGATCCTGCACAGGCCTGACTTATCCACTGGCATTTTGACCGACTCCTGTCCTCTCCCAGTGTTCTCAAGTAGGTCACTTCTCGTATTGTGACCTTTGCCTGAGTCATCCATGATTTCCCTCTGATCAGTCTGTGGCCCTTAACTGCATCTAGGCCTTCATGCAGGGGGTGTTCCGTGTCTGCAGCCACTCAAGAGATATGATTTAGCCTTCATGCAGGGGGTGTTCCATGTCTGCAGCCACTCAGAGATATGATTTAGCCTTCATGCAGGGGGGTGTTCTGTGTATGCAGCCACTCACAGATATGATTTAGCCTTCATGCAGGGGGTGTTCCGTGTCTACAGCCACTCGGAGATATGATTTAGCCTGCAGCACTTTGAGCCTGTATGCAATCATGGGTAAGGCTAGGATGTATCGCAAACACGCAAACAACTGACGTGTGTGTCCCTTGTGCATCCCAGTATCACTTGCATAGCTTCATTCTCGATGCGCTCTAGTTTCACCAGCTGACTCTGATACTATGAGCAGTCCCAATTCATACTCAGTTACTGATAGAATCAGATGTCGATAGAATATGAACATGACTCTTTGCTCCAGTGCACAGAGTCCCTTCTTAGATCTAAGAACTGCTTCCACATGATCCCTGAATGTCAGGCTTCTGTCAAAGGTGATTCCCAGGTACCTCAGTTTGCTCTGTCTGTTAACATTTCCACCATTTACTGTAAGACTTGGGACTTCAGATTTAATGAACTTATTGGCCAGAGAGCACCATAAGACAGACTGTTTATTTGGGTTAATGAGACTACCCATCTCTGTACACCAGTCATCACTTTGTTTACTGTCACCTGCAGGTCTTGCACTATTTGTATCCTTTCTCTCCTCTACCCTTTGTGTTTTTGAACAAGAATTATAGTTTTTAAATGTCTTTTGCATGATGTTAAATGAACAGTTTAAATAATTTGTAAGCTTTTGAGCAGGGCTGTATATATATGGTGTCACAACCCTAAGTACAAAGTTACATCATACATGACATAGGTGACAAAAATAGATGAAACATTAGATGTTTTATGACAGTAATTAGCCACTGTACAAAGATGACAAATATTAGGCTAATAACGACAGGGAAATTAACTCAAAAGACAAGAGTTTACATAACCTATGTATTCAGCGTCTTTGTTTTGACATCACACTTATTGTCGTGGTTGTGATGAACAAATAGATGATAGTTTGGGCAGATTTTGGTAGCTGTATTCCTGTTGTACCTGTCTGAAAGATCAGTATAATAGTTGCCATTTGTTTCTCTGCTTTTTTCTCTTGATTGTGTGCAACATATTCATGGGAATTGTAATGCAGAAACTGCATCGTTTAGAAAAGCCTTCTTCAGAAAGTTCCAGCTTATTCAGTCACAGTGAGTGTATATAAAACATTTGCACTTAGGACAAAAAGGACACATTGGTAATTGCAGTTAACAAGATCCTGTTTCTTGGTGAAAACTGGCAAGATCAAAGGGAAGAGACCAAGAGGAAGACCGAAAAGTAAATACCTCGATGGCTTGGCCACGTGGCATGGTCGAGACAGAAACATGGAGCTGATCCACGACTCTGGTGATTGAATGAGATGGCAAAACATGACCGGCCACACTTATTGGCATGGCACATGATGGATGGATGGATGGATGGTTCCATGGATTGAGCTGTGCTCAGCTACCACACTTGTTGTCGTAAGTGCACATCTGGTAAAAGTAAGTCCAGGAAAGAGCTCTTTTCTGTGCCTTAAGGCACATTGGGTCTATGGTGCTGGTCCTATAATTGTATAGACCAGCAGGCACTTGATGGGTGTGGTCAGTATCACACTGGCTACCTTTGTTCCCAGGACAAATTCTGGCATCCATGTAGGCTTGGGTTGACCTGGGCGCTCAGGTCAGTGTGAAACAATCTCCAACTTGATGGGGGATTCCAACATTTGACCACCTGGCTGGCAGGCCAGCAGGGTCACCACTGCACCCGCCCAGCTGCCAGTATAGACAGTACTTTCCAGTAAAACAGGATATGATCAGTGACAGAACTGAAATTATCTGCAGCTGCGTGTTTTGCTATTTCACGAAGGGAAGTCAATAAGTAAGTCACAAATGGCTGTAGAAAAATAACTAAATATGATACCAACTTGAAACCAGTTTATTTTTGTACATACATTGTCCCTTTATTTCTAAACATAATTTCCACCAACATTGATGCACTTATCCCATCGTTTTATCAGTCCTCCCAAACCGGCTGCATAGAACTGCATGCTTTGTTTTCTAAACCACGTTTTCACTTCACATTCAACTTCGGCGTCATTCGCGAAATGTCTCCCGCCAAGGTGGGTTTTCAGTGGACCAAAAAGGTGGAAATCGCTAGGGGCTAAGTCAGGGCTGTAATGTAGATGTTCCAGAACTTCCTACCTTAGTTGGTTAATTTTCTCCTGAGTTAACCGAGCCGTATGTAGTCTGGCATTGTCATGAAGAAGCAGCACTCCTCTGGTCAGCAGTCCTGGACGTTTTCTTCAAATTGCATCATGAAGCATCGATAGAACTTCACAGTACGATTCAGAATTCACATTGTCACCTTTCTTCTTGAAATTGGTTAAAAGCACTCCTTGACAATCCAAGAATACTGTCAGCATAACCTTCCCTGCAGATGGCCTTGAATTTTTGGACACAAGGCGAAGGAGGATGTTTCCATTACATTGAAGCACGCTTTGATTCGGGCTGGTAGTGATGCACCCATGATTTGTCCCCAGTAACAGTCCTGCTCAGCATGTCTTCTCCCTCGTCTTCGTATCGACAGAGATGATGCAAGGACAGGCAAATCGGTTCATTTTGTGTTCCTCCTTCAATTGTCTGGGTACCCACCTTGAGCACACTTTCTTAAATTTAAATCGATCATGCATTATGCTGTATGCTGAACCATGTGAGCACCCTATTGCCGATGCTACAGAGTCATATCATTACTCGCCTGTCACCCACTGCACGGATGCTTCTGTTGCAATCTTAACAGGACGACCAGATCAGATTTCATCAACAATTTTAGAGCGTCCTTGAGAAAATTTTTCTACCCAGCTATGCACCGCTTTACAGGACAAACATTTGTCAGCATAAACAGGAAGCATTTCCTTATGAATGTCCTTTGCATGCAGTCCTAATGACACCTGTAGAAAACACCAACTACATTTACCTGCCATCCCACAGTACTGTGTGACTTACTTATTGACTCGCCCTCGTAGTTTTGTTCATTGAGGAGCGGCTGGCTGAGTGGCTAGAATCCTCGATAAGGTGTGGAATTGGGGGGGGGGGGGGAGGGAGAGGGAGAGACCCTAACCTGCACAGTACAGTTCACGGCAACTGCACTAGCCAGGCGACCTTAATTCCTCAAGCTCAAGACCCCTCTTGTCCTACACCATATAAATGCAAGCCAACATCAAGTCTCAGCTCTAGTGTCAGATCTCGCTGGATAAGATTACAGATCTCTGCTGTATGGCTTGGTCTGGTTATATCCACATCAGAGTTGACAGGTTTCTGTTGGTCTGCTCATGTATAGTTTATCATCACTGTCTGTAATATGAGAGCTTTAATGTTGTCTTAATTTCTGTCGGTGGTATTGAATGGACTGGCCAAGTTATAGATTTTTCTGTCGGACACAAAATCTGCTTGTGGAGGGGGCGGAGGTTGTAGGAAAGAAATATTTCAGCATAGTACAGCAATAAAAGCTGATTGAATCCTATGCTAGAGGCATTATCAGCTCTTGATGTTTTTTAAATAAATATGAGAGTAGAAAAATGTGCTCTTAACTAAAGTAATACAATGCTGGGTTCAGTTCAGAGTGACATTGGAATTTCCCGTTAGTGATTCCACAGGGTGATATCTACTTTTTTGTGTCATTATGGAATTATGGAGTTTTCATGAAGTTATGGCATGGGAGATGGTGGCCAAGGGGTGAGAATGCTGGCCTCACACAGCGGGGGACTTCGGTGTTCTAATCCTTGGTCATTGACGTTCATCTTCTTTTTCTGCCTTACATCTCTCAATAAAGCATGGACCCTCAAGTGCTTTGTAGACTTGTTCCTGACTTGATTGTGCAGCTGAAGTTTTCTACGGGATGAGTAGCCACTCTCATGCCCATCTCCTTAGACAACTCCTACAACAGGTGTGGTAGGTAACTTGGCTTCCCTTATGGGCTCCAATAACACACGGGCGGGATGGTCATCTGTCAGAGGTAAAATAGATTCCGAAGCTTGGTAATTGTGTGGTGACTGCTTGAACACAGGTGTTTTATTTCCTCAGTTCAGATTTTTTTAAAACTCCAGGCATACACCAGTGATGGTACTAAGTACTGTCGCCAGTTATTTTTTTTTATTGCATAGGCTGGAGGGATATATTGTTGTAAAGATTTAGATGCACTGTTTTGTTTGCTTGTTTTTTGTTTGCTTTAAGAACAATTTATCAGACAGACCTAGATAAGATTATTGGTCAAGTGACTGAAATTATGCAGTGCTTGCACTTGTGATTGAAAGCTGTTTAGAGAGGAATTTGTGCACATGATAGGGACTGCTTGAGCAAAGGTGCGAGGGAATTACTCTAATTTCTCTTTTCTTTTCTCTTGCACCCTACATTTTGTTCAGAAAAGTCTTACTTTGTAGTTTTATATTTTAGACGTATAGATATGCCTGATCAAGAGCACACAAACAAAACAGTGGACGTAACGTGTTACTAGGTAGCTTATTATTGGTTGAAATATTTAATTGTTTCATTTCTGATCAATCAGTTTCTATGTATCTGCCACTGGCATTTTATGTTGATTTCAATCAATCAATCATGTGCCATGCCGGAAAGCGTGGGCGGTCATGACTCGCCATTTCACTCGATCACCAGTGTCGTGGATCAGCTCAGTGTTCCTGTCTCGTCCATGCCATGTGACCAAGCCATCCAGGTATATTCCTCTCGGTCTTCCTCTTAGTCTGTTCCCTTCTATCTTGCCAGTTGTCACCAAGTTCTCCAATCCATTTCTTCTCATAACATGTCCAAAAAATTTGACTGTCTTCGTCTAATTTCTCTAATCAGTTTACGATGTTCATTTGTCTCCTGTAGTATTTGGTCATTGGTTTTTCTGTCTGTCCATGGTATTCTTTGCATTTTCCTCAGAAAATGTTTTTCAGCTTGACTGCTCATTGTCCAAGTTTCACATCCATACAAAAGAACAGGCTCTATGTATCCCCTCAACACTCTTTTTCTCGTTTCAATTGACATCTTTTTATTGGTCAGAATGTTTTTCATCTTGCTAAATGCTACTTTCGCCATGGCGATTCTTGTTCTAATCTCTTCAAGGCATCTCCCATCAGATGTTATGACTGTTCCAAGATAATTGTACCGATTCACTTGTTGAAGAATATTTCCATTTACTTGTATATTACATTGTGGCACTTCTTCCTTCCTAGTGACGACCATAACATGAGTCTTTTTACAATTTAATTCTAACCCCAGTTGCTCACTGTGTACAACAACCGCATATACTAATTTTTGCAGGTCCTGCGCATTGTCTGCAATCAATACTGTATCATCTGCATATCTAATGTTATTGATGTTTCTTCCACCAATGCTGATTCCATTTATATCCTCTACATTTCTGAAAATATTTTCACTGTATAGGGAATGTAATTGGGACTGTAATATACAAGTAAATGGAAATATTCTTCAACAAGTGAATCGGTACAATTATCTTGGAACAGTCATAACATCTGATGGGAGATGCCTTGAAGAGATTAGAACAAGAATCGCCATGGCGAAAGTAGCCTTTAGCAAGATGAAAAACATTCTGACCAATAAAAAGATGTCAATTGAAATGAGAAAAAGAGTGTTGAGGGGATACATAGAGCCTGTTCTTTTGTATGGATGTGAAACTTGGACAATGAGCAGTCAAGCTGAAAAGCTTCTGATGGCTGCAGAAATGTGGTTTCTGAGGAAAATGCAAAGAATACCATGGACAGACAGAAAAACCAATGACCAAGTACTACAGGAGACAAATGAAAATCGTAAATTGATTAGAGAAATTAGACGTAGACAGTCAAAATTTTTTGGACATGTTATGAGAAGAAATGGATTGGAGAACTTAGTGACAACTGGCAAGATCGAAGGGAACAGACCAAGAGGAAGACTGAGAGGAAAATACCTGGATGGCTTGGCCACATGGCATGGACGAGGCAGGAACACTGAGCTGATCCACGACACTGGTGATCGAGTGAAATGGCGAGTCATGACCGCCCACGCTTTCCGGCATGGCACATGATTGATTGATAGGGAAAAAAGATCTGGAGACATCACACATCCCTGCCTAACACCTCTCTTAATTGGCTGATACTGTCCCACTTCATTATCATCCTTATTGCAGCTTGTTGTTTCCAATATATGTTTTTTATAAGTCTAATGTCTTTCCCAACAATTTGTAGATCTGTAAGCATATCCACCATGTTGACATGTCTAACTCTATCAAAAGCCTTAGTCAATAAAGCAAAGATGTATATCCTTGTTTACTTCTATAGCACATTCAATAACTGTTTGCAGCATATACACAGCATTTACTGTACCTTTTTCCTCTTCAAACCCACATTGTTCTTCCCCTATTTCAGGTTGTATCTTCTTCCTCACTCTTGCATGATAATTCTTAGCAAATCTTTGTGATGTGACTCATTAGTACTAATTGTTCTATGTTGATCACATTCCAAGGTTCCTGATTTCTTTGGGATTGCAATAAATACAGAGTTACATAATTCAGGAGGTATATCTCCAGTATCATATAATGTGTTCAGCAGTCTGGTGACTTGCTTTAGTCCAAATTCTTCTAAAGCTTTAATCATTTCTGTTGTGATGTTATCTGCACCGGGGGCCTTGCCAGCTTTCATATGCTTAAGAACATTTCGAACCTCCATCTCCAAAATTGGCGGTCCTTCATTATTAAATCTAATATCATACTGTTCGTCTCTGTTATCATCATAAAGGTGTTTCACATAATCTGTCCATACATGTAGAATCTGGTCTTTTTCTATTATGATTTTGCCATCTTTAGTTTTTAGACACCCTGTTGATGTACTTGTTCTTTTATTAGTAAGTTCCTGAATTCTTTTGTGCACTAATTTGGTATTTTGACTGTTGTGTTGGTTTTCAATTTCTAAGCACTTTTCCTCAAGCTATGATTCCTCTGACTTGTCTGTGAATTTCTTCATATTTGACAGAATTATTTTTGTTGAGTCTTCTTGTTTCCATGAGGTGTAAAATTTCTTCAGTCATCCATTTCTTACGACCCACCTTCTTTAATTTTGGAATAGTTGTTTCTGCAGCCACATTGATTGAATTCTTCGACGTTTCCCATTGATCATCCACATCCTGGAATAATATCTCTAGATCAGACAATATTTCAAATCTGTTCTGTACTTCTATGTTGAATTTGCTTTGTGTTTCCTTGTCATTACTCAATGTACACAAATCATATTTAGTGTTTCCTGTTATATACTTGACTTTCTTCAACTTTATCCTCAATGTTCCTGTGAGTAGTCTGTGGTCACTATAACAATCAGCACTGGGAACTGTTTTTGCTACTGTTAGCGCGTTTCTAAATCTTCTGCTAATGAGAATGTAGTCAATCTGGTTTCTAATCCTGCTATCAGGACTCCTCCATGTCCATAATCTTCTAGGGTGTTGCTTAAACCAGGTGTTTCCTACAATCATTTCCTGTTATTTTGCCCACTCTACGAGTCTGTATCCTCTTTCATTTCTCTCTCCTAAACCATAGTTTCCTACTGTTTATCTATCCCCTTGATTTCCTACTTTTGCATTGAAGTCCCCTATTATGATGTTTATTTCTGAATTTTTACATTTCTTTAAGGCAGACACTATGTCATTATAAAATTCTTCTACACTATCTTCACTGGATTCTCCTGTTGGGGCATATACTTGAATAATATTTATGCTAAAAGGTCTGCCACTTAATTAACTAGTAGAACTCTGTCCGACACGGCCCAATATCCTTGAACAGATTTTGATGTTTTCCGGTCCAAAATAATTGCCACTCCCCTATGACGATCTTCACCTCCAGAATAAATAATCTTGAAATCTTCATCTATCTTGATGCCTGATCCTGTCCATCTCGTTTCACACATACCTAAAATATTAATTTTTTCCCTTTCAATTTCTTGTTTTATGTTCTCTAATTTTTCATCGTCGTTTAACGTCCTAACGTTCCATGTTGCTAATTTTAACGTCTCTGTCCTTGTCTTGCGATGATCAGTCTTTAAGCGAATCATGATATACTAGGCACTTTTAAAGAGGTAGTTTGCCGTTGCTTTCCTCTATGGCAATGACCGTACTGGTCGGAGACCGCAACCATTGACTCAAGAAGAGTTCCTCTGCCTGCCGTCGTGAAACTCGAGACCATGACCAGCAAATCTGTCGGCTGCCCTCAAAATTTCATCCACCACCTGCCTTCCGTGGCTTCTTTTGAAAACTTCCGATAAAAGTACACAAAATAACATCACATAATCCACAGGAAAACACTATTCACAGGAAATCCATAGGAAATCACATGAAATCCAAAGGAAAACACTAAAGTAGCGTCCCCCGAAAAGTAATGCGTCATTTTGTCGCCATTGTACCGGAAGCTATGTTGATTTACCTCTGGAGAAATGAGGAAGGCAGGTTTACATATTTGTATGGATGGGTATTAACAACAAGATTTGATTTAATTCACAGTGTGACTTGTATACAATTTTAAAATGTACTGAAATACAATAATCAGCTCTTCTAACAGATGCACAAAACAATGGTACAAATTTAATTCACAGTTTTGACATAATTGTTCCCAGGGCATATGAATCTGGGATAAATCTATTCCCCAGACATTTCTCTGGGAATGATAGGAGAAGCAGAAGAGGAGAGCTAGTTACCCATCTTAGAATATACCAGGGATAAAAACATTCCGCATAAATTTTTCTGGGAAGGATAGGAGAAGCAGAAGAGAAGAGCTAGTTACCCCATCTCAGAATATACAAGGGTCCTTTTCCATTCCTTAATATGCATTGTGTGTAATTGTGCTGGACCCATATTTGTATAGACCAACCAATCAGCATTCCTTGAGTGATATCAGTACCACGCCCGTAATTTCCTTAATATGTTTACATTCTATCTCCACACACACATAGATATGCATGCATATGATTGGGCAACCAAATAGTTATTCTTTACTTTCTCCTTCAGCTCCCTTCATGCCCTACCAAAGTTATTTATCTGTCTTTCGTTCTCTTCACCAGGTGTTGTTTTGTTCTCCCTCTATTTATTTTGCGCTGTGAGTTCTGGATAAAGAACTTTCTAGTTATTTAATGATCAAGTTTTCTCATTGTGTGCCCTGTTTAGCACCAGTGTCTTGTCCTGATCCCTTGATTCACTGGAGTCTTTAGGGTGCTTTCCCTAATCTCTGCATTAGTGAGTCTGTCGTATCTTTAGTCCTATCCAGAGTTAATGAATGTTTGTAGTTGTTAGTCATTATTTTAGTCATTCTCCATGATTCTCCTCCTGACAGAAGTACTGATTTAACATTGATTTAACATTAAACATTCTTTTTTAGTAGCAGGTTTAATTTCTTATGACTTCTACAAATTTCCTAGTACTATGAAAGTTCCTCTTGCCCTTTGTATTCTTATTTCAATATCTTTTATCTGTTCTTTGTTAACACTGCATGGACCTTAGAGCCACATACTTTAACCCCGGGACTGCCACAGGGATCCGCAATCTCACCGGTGCTCTTTAACGTATATACGAGCAAGATTGCAAACCTAGAAGCACCAGGGGTTGGAAGGATACTAACATTTGCAGATGATATTCTTGCATATAGGCAGGGGAGAGATAGGGAGCAAACAGACAGCCCAGGAGCTACAGGTGACAGTAGACAAAGTGATTGACTGGTGTACTGAAATGGGTGCTGTCATCCACCCGGAAAAGGCAGCTGTTTTGTGGTGCTCTCTTGACAACAGGATTATGAGAACTGATGTCCCAAGCCTCATGATAGATGATAGAAGCGTCAACAGAGAGAACAAACTGAAGTATCTGGGAATCACATTTGACAGGAGCCTGTCCTTCAAGGATCATGTGGAGACGGTTGTGACAAGATCTCAAAAGGGACTCGATGCACTTAAAACTATGGCTGCAATGGACATAGAGCAGAGAATGCTTTTCAGACTATACCAGCACTTGATCCTCTCAGTGATTGATTATGGACTAGGACTGCTCACTGTCTCAAAGAGTCAGCTGGTGAGATTGGAGCGCATACAGAACAAGGCTATGCGGGTCATTCTGGGATGCACCAGAGACACCCCAGTGGTGTGTATGCGGTACATCCTTGGTTTGCCGACTGTTGCTGGTAGGCTCAAGGTGATGCAGGCGAAGGCATACCTCAGAGTAGCTGCTGACACAGATCACCCGTTGCATGAGGCGCTGGACGCAGTTAAGGACCAGCGACTGATAAGAGGGAAATCATGGATGGCTCAGGCGGAGGATACGATCAGACAGGTGTGCATCTTGGAGAACATTAGGCGAGGAGAGGAGTGGGTCAGAGTGCCAGCGGAGCAGTTAGACTTGTGCAGAGTTATAATCACATTGAGCCGGGAGTGCAGGGAGTGGCCAGCAGGGGCCACGGAAGTGGAAATCCAGCAACTAATTCAGGATAATGCTCGCCCGGGTGATGTGATTATCTACACAGATGGTTCGGTGTTGAGAGGTAGTAGAAGTGCTTGGGGGTTCTTGGCAAATGCTAATGGTCAACATTTGGTGCAGGAGAGCCTGGCATATGATACTACAACATCTAGCTTAAGAATGGAGGTGGAGGCAGTCAGTGCAGCTTTCCGCTGGATGGAGAATACGATACACACATCGTGATTGTAATTGACTCAGAAAGCATGCTGAGTCGGGTGAGGACAGGCAAGCTTCGTGCAGAGTGGCTTGCTTCGCTTCGGAAGTCACGGGTGGCAAGCATCGTCTGGATCTTTTCTCCAGGGCTTGCTGGGGAATGAACAGTCAGACAGATTGGCTGGCTCTGCAAAACTTGGTGGAGTATTGATGCATGATAAGGCAGACGTGGTTGCAGCCTTGTGGGAGCACGTGTACACCTCGGAGGTGCAAATGGATCACCATGGTCTGGCAAGAATGCGACAGCGAGGAGTGACGAGGAGATCTGGCCGATGCTCGACGCTTAGAGGAAAGGCGAGACGCACATATAATCAGATTGCTACTGGTACTATTGGGATTGGAACTCTTCGCTGGCTTCTGAGGATGGGGACGGAGCGCTTATGGGAATGCCCCGAATGCTGTGATGTCGGTTCCTAAATCAATCAATCAACATTTGCTACCTAAATTGGTCTGTGATTCCACTTCTTGAAGTTAGATTCCATCAAGGGATCATTTGCTTGATTTATTCTTATTATCTTTGTCTTTTCCATATGGATATTTAGACCTAGTCGTTGTAACCTCCCATCCAGTGTGTACAGTATCTCTTGCATCTGATTTTGGTTTGTGGGACAGGAACGGTATTGTCAGCCAAATCCAGAGCATCAAGTTTCTCTCTCAGGGTCCAATGAACTATGGATCAGTTTCATTGATGATATTCCTCCATATGACAGTCATAGTCCCATCCAGCATAATTTCTCTTCATTCTCTCCCTGCACTTCTATCCCTGATAATTCCAATCATCGTGAAGGTTTTCACAGCCTCTTTTCTATAGTCAAGAAGATCAGCTTCCTTGCAAGGGGGTCTATTTCACATGGCTTAAGAGTGGCCTGCCAGAAGTGTCATGTAGAGCACACACTCTAGTTTCTGCGACAACCCCCAGGGTTGCACTGATGAACCAAATGATGGAGTTTGGAAGTTAATCCACGGCCTTCCTGGCACAAGGCCAGCAGCTTACTTCTTTCCCACAGCTCCTTTATAATTAAGTGAAGTGAATCCACGGCCTTTGTGGCACAAGGCAGGCAGCTTACTTCTTTGCCACAGCTCCTTTATAATTACGTGAAGTGAATCCATGGCCTTCCTGGCACAAGGCAGGCAGCTTACTTCTTTGCCACAGCTCCTTTATAATTATGTGAAGTGAATCCATGGCCTTCCTGGCACAAGGCAGGCAGCTTACTTCTTTGCCACAGCTCCTTTATAATTACGTGAAGTGAATCCATGGCCTTCATGGCACAAGGCAGGCAGCTTACTTCTTTGCCACAGCTCCTTTATAATTACGTGAAGTGAACCCCTGGCCAATCGTGGCACAAGGCAGGCAGCTTACTCTTTGCCACAGCTCCTTTATAATTACGTGAAGTGAATTCATGGCACAAGGCAGGCAGCTTACTTCTTTGCCACAGCTCCTTTATAATTACGTGAAGTGAATCCACAGCCTTCGTGGCACAAGGCAGGCAGCTTACTTCTTTGCCACAGCTCCTTTATAAATATGTGAAGAAAGAACATTGTCTCCGGTCATATTTGTGTGCCATTCATCATTTTGATATTGTCATTGGATGATTACCTATAGTAATGACAAGTTTCATATAAAATCCCTGCCTGATTTATCCATATCATGTGTTGGTGTGTAACACTGGACTTTGTTCATGTTTACTTGTGTAGTTCCGAATGTTGTTGTTATTCTAGAACTCACTGGTTTCTACTCTGTTATTGCTTTCTCTGCCTGCTTAGATGAGATTGGGTCCATTCCTTCACTGTGAGGGACATCTCATGTATGGCCTGTGAACAGCACTGTTTCACATGTGTTTATAAGCTTTTTTTCTGCTCTGTTCTATCTCTATTATCATTATCTCAAAATACTCATCTGGTAATTTTTCATTTTTCTTATCACATTTGCTGTCTTTCCAATTGAAATTCCAGATGCCAAATCTGGAGATTTTCATGGGTGAAAGGAGGTAAATCTGTGGTCTTAGACTCCTTGTGCTTTCTCCACATCATGTTCGTCTTCTAGAAGACCCACCTTTTATCTTGGTTGATTGAGTTATTCCTATTTTCTGTAACGTTAGACTTGTTCACAGTTGGTTCAATTGTGTTGCTAAACTTGTCTATAGCAGGTGGTAGCTAGTCTGATGCCCTTCATAGTCATGTCATACAACCTGCATGGTAGGTTACAGTGTTACATTCTTTGCTTCCTTTAAGTGCCCTGGTCATACACAGGCAGTAGTGCAGCATATGTGACTATATTTTGTCATGTTTTCTGTTTAGATTGAAGAATATTGCTTCTCAACTTTTTGTCTTTGCCATTAGGTGTACTTTATTATAGTAACAGACTTGTAAGCTCAAACTTTTTTTTGTTTGTTTTGCATATCCTATTTACAGGACATAGCTGTAAAGACCAGCATTTTACCGCTGTTGTTGATTTCTTGGCAAGATTACGCTCAGTAGTTTGCCATTGCTTTCTGAGCGACCGGCTCACATACCCCGTAAGTAACGAGTGTGACGCGATCCGCTACCGAATCTCGCGCAGCTGCGTTACCCTACATGGATATACATGATTACGGTAAAAGACGTTAACCCCTTAGCCAGGGAGACCGGTGTGCTCAAACTGGATGTTTAAATATGGTTTGTATTTCTCTTCTTTCAGATTGTGGAATTTGTCTGGTGGTAAATGTGGAGAAATCTTACACACGCGTGCTTATATAAAGGCATTAACTTTTTGTGAGCATTGTATGTTAGTACCTGTGTGACCAAATGAAGGCTCTGCTAGTGAATTCAAAGGCAGGAGGGGGTAAATCCCCCCAGTGTAAAGTTTGTGGAGATGAATCCTCAGGATTCCATTATGGTGTGGATTCTTGTGAAGGGTGTAAGGTAAGTCTTTGGCATGATTTTTGTATTTTCCTCCTGTCTTTGATCCACAGTGGAGCATACGCCCTCAGCCACTTGATACCCAGCTCTTCTGTCTGAAGACTTGTTCATGATTGGTTGGATTCTGCAGTGATTGTTGTCTATGGAATGAGGAAGCCAGTTCCATGCCAACCCTCTATGTTTACAACAAATGTTGCAGGAGGCAATGATCAACCTCAGGTTGATTTTCCAGGCAATTTTACCATTGCTTCCTGAATGAAAAGACAATATTTGAGGTCAGCTGACCAGCATGTGGCATGAATCCACTACCCTACCTACAGCACAAAGAAAGTGTTAAGTGCGAGCATGTTAAACCTCTTGGCCGTGCTGACCTATGGTATGTTATAGTGTTGTTATTCTTGACTTCCCAACTCTTGGTTTCTCAATGCGCTCCAGTAACAAATGGGCACCTGTTTCTTTTAACACTGACTTATTTATGTATCTGCCTATTCAGTGTATGGTTTATATGGTTTGGTTTGTAATATACATTGTATATGGTTTGGTTTAGTTTATAAAGGACTTTTTGTTTCTCACAAGGTCACTTCTGTAAGTGCTCCAGTCTACTCTCATATATGGAGATTCTCAACACAGTACACTCATACGCTGGCACTGATGGTTCAGCGTGTCTATGAAGAACTGTGTTTGTTTCTCACAAGGTCACTTCTGTAAGTGCTTCAGTCTCCTCTCATATATGCACAAGGAGATTCTCAACACAGTACACTCATACGCTGGCACTGATGGTTCAGTGTGTCTATGAAGAACTGTGTTTGTTTCTCACAAGGTCACTTCTGTAAGTGCTTCAGTCTCCTCTCATAAATGCACAAGGAGATTCTCAACACAGTACACTCATATTCTGGCACTGACTGTTTTTATTTTACACCCCACAAGGTTATATGGTGCTGATCCCACATTTGTATAGATCAGTGGGCACTCAAGGAGTGGTGTGGTTTAGAATGTACACCCCACAAGGAGTGGTGTGGTCAGTACATACATCCCACAAGGAGTGGTGTGGTCAGAATGTACACCCACAAGGAGTGGTGTGGTCAGTATGTACATCCCACAAGGAGTGGTGTGGTCAGTATGTACATCCCGCAAGGAGTGTGGTCAGACAATACACCCCACAAGGAGTGGTGTGGTCAGTATGTACACCCCACAAGGAGTGGTGTGGTCAGTATGTACATCCCACAAGGAGTGGTGTGGTCAGTATGTACATCCCACAAGGAGTGGTGTGGTCAGTATGTACATCCCACAAGGAGTGGTGTGGTCAGAAAAAACACCCCACAAGGATGGTGTGGTCAGTATGTACATCCCCCAAGGAGTGGTGTGGTCCAGTATGTACATCCCACAGGAGTGGTGTGGGCAGAAATACACCCACAAGGAGTGGTGTGGTCAGTATGTACATCCCCCAAGGAGTGGTGTGGTCAGTATGTACATCCCCCAAAGGGGTGGTGTGGTCAGTATGTACACCCACAAGGAGTGGTGTGGTCAGTATGTACATCCCACAAGGAGTGGTGTGGTCAGTATGTACATCCCACAAGGAGTGGTGTGGTCAGTATGTACATCCCACAAGGAGTGGTGTGGTCAGTATGTACATCCCACAAGGAGTGGTGTGGTCAGTATGTACATCCACAAGGAGTGGGGTGGTCAGTATGTACATCCCCACAAGGAGTGGTGTGGTCAGTATGTACATCCCCCAAGGAGTGGTGTGGTCATTATGTACATCCCACAAGGAGTGGTGTGGTCAGTATGTACATCCCACAAGGAGTGGTGTGGTCAGTATGTACATCCCACAAGGAGTGGTGTGGTCAGTATGTACATCCCACATTTGTATAGATCAGTAGAGACTCAAGGAGTGGTGTGGTCGCATTGACTTCCCCAGACTTGTCCTGGAACCATCTTAGGCTGGATCAAACTGGGAGCTCTGGTCAGTGTTGTAAAATCTGCCTGGATGTCAGTTTGAACCCAGGCCAGCAGACAGTGTGCTTGCCACTGTGCTGCTGCAGCTGCCACTGTATGTACACATGTCATAGTTCCCAGAGTGTGTACACATGCCATAGCTCCCAGTGTGTGTACACATGCCATAGTTCCCAGAGTGTGTACACATGCTGCAGCTCCCAGTGTGTACACATGCCATAGCTCCCAGTGTGTGTACACATGCCATAGTTCCCAGAGTGTGTACACATGCTGCAGCTCCCAGTGTGTACACATGCCATAGCTCCCAGTGTGTGTACACATGCCATAGTTCCCAGAGTGTGTACACATGCCATAGCTCCCAGTGTGTGTACACATGCCATAGTTCCCAGAGTGTGTACACATGCTGCAGCTCCCAGTGTGTACACATGCCATAGCTCCCAGTGTGTGTACACATGCCATAGTTCCCAGTGTGTGTACACATGCTGCAGCTCCCAGTGTGTGTACACATGCCATAGCTCCCAGTGTGTGTACACATGCCATAGCTCCCAGTGTGTGTACACATGCCATAGCTCCCAATGTTGTAACACATGCTGCAACTCCCAGTGTGTGTACACATGCTGCAGCTCCCAGGGGTACACAAGCCATAGCACCCCAGTGTTGTACACATGCCATAGCTCCCGTGTTGTACACACGCCATAGTTTCCCAGTGTGTGTACACATGCCATAGCACCCAGTGTGTGTACACATGCTGCAGCTCCCAGTGTTGTACACATGCCATAGCTCCCAGTGTTTGTACACATGCCATAACTCCCAGTGTTGTACACATGCCATAGCTCCCAGTGTTGTACACATGCCATAGTTCCCAGTGTTGTCACATGCCATAGCTCCCAGTGTTGTACACATGCCATAACTCCCAGTGTTGTACACATGCCATAGTTCCCAGTGTTGTACACATGCTGCAGCTCCCAGTGTGTGTACACATGCTGCAGCTCCCAGTGTTGTACACATGCCATAGATCCCAGTGTTGTACACATGTCATAGCTCCCAGTGTTGTACAAATGCATAACTCCCAGTGTTGTACACATGCCATAGTTTTCCCCGTGTATGTACACATGCCATAGTTCCCAGAGTGTGTACACATGCTGCAGCTCCCAGTGTGTGTACACATGCCATAGCTCCCAGTGTGTGTACACATGCTGCTGCTCCCAGTGTTGTACACATGCCATAGCTCCCAGTGTATGTACACTGCCATAGTTCCCAGTGTATGTACACATGCCATAGTTCCCAGTGTATGTACACATGCCATAGTTCCCAGTGTATGTACACATGCCATAGTTCCCAGAGTGTGTACACATGCTGCTGCTCCCAGTGTGTGTACACATGCCATAGCTCCCAGTGTGTGTACACATGCTGCTGCTCCCAGTGTTGTACACATGCCATAGCTCCCATTGTGTGTACACATGCCATAGTTCCCAGTGTATGTACACATGCCATAGCTCCCAGTGTATGTACACATGCCGCAGCTCCCAGTGTTGTACACATGCCATAGTTTCCCCGTGTATGTACACATGCTGCAGCTCCCAGTGTTGTACACATGCCATAGATCCCAGTTTTGTACACATGCCATAGCTCCCAGTGTTGTACACATGCCATAGTTTCCCAGTGTGTGTATACATGCTGCAGCTCCCAGTGTGTACACATGCTGCAGCTCCCAGTGTTGTGCACATGCCATAGATCCCAGTTTTGTACACATGCCATAGCTCCCAGTGTGTGTACACATGCCATAGTTCCCAGTGTGTGTACACATGCCATAGTTCCCAGAGTGTGTACACATGCTGCAGCTCCCAGTGTGTACACATGCCATAGCTCCCAGTGTGTGTACACATGCCATAGTTCCCAGTGTGTGTACACATGCTGCAGCTCCCAGTGTGTGTACACATGCCATAGCTCCCAGTGTGTGTACACATGCCATAGCTCCCAGTGTGTGTACACATGCCATAGCTCCCAATGTTGTACACATGCTGCAACTCCCAGTGTGTGTACACATGCTGCAGCTCCCAGTGTGTACACAAGCCATAGCACCCAGTGTTGTACACATGCCATAGCTCCCAGTGTTGTACACACGCCATAGTTCCCAGTGTGTGTACACATGCCATAGCCTCTAGTGTGTGTACACATGCTGCAGCTCCCAGTGTTGTACACATGCCATAGCTCCCAGTGTTGTACACATGCCATAACTCCCAGTGTTGTACACATGCCATAGCTCCCAGTGTTGTACACATGCCATAGTTCCCAGTGTTGTACACATGCCATAGCTCCCAGTGTTGTACACATGCCATAACTCCCAGTGTTGTACACATGCCATAGTTCCCAGTGTTGTACACATGCTGCAGCTCCCAGTGTGTGTACACATGCTGCAGCTCCCAGTGTTGTACACATGCCATAGATCCCAGTGTTGTACACATGCCATAGCTCCCAGTGTTGTACACATGCCATAACTCCCAGTGTTGTACACATGCCATAGTTCCCAGTGTATGTACACATGCCATAGTTCCCAGAGTGTGTACACATGCTGCAGCTCCCAGTGTGTGTACACATGCCATAGCTCCCAGTGTGTGTACACATGCTTCTGCTCCCAGTGTTGTACACATGCCATAGCTCCCAGTGTATGTACACATGCCATAGTTCCCAGTGTATGTACACATGCCATAGTTCCCAGTGTATGTACACATGCCATAGTTCCCAGTGTATGTACACATGCCATAGCGCCCAGTGTATGTACACATGCCATAGTTCCCCAGAGTGTGTCACATGCTGCTGCTCCCAGTGTGTGTACACATGCCATAGCTCCCAGTGTGTGTACACATGCTGCTGCTCCCAGTGTTGTACACATGCCATAGCTCCCAGTGTGTGTACACATGCCATAGTTCCCAGTGTATGTACACATGCCATAGCTCCCAGTGTATGTACACATGCCATAGCTCCCAGTGTTGTACACATGCCATAGTTCCAGTGTATGTACACATGCCATAGATCCCCGTGTTTGTACACATGCCATAGATCCCAGTGTGTGTACACATGCCATAGTTCCCAGTGTGTGTAACATGCCTCTGCTCCCAGTGTTGTACACATGCCATAGCTCCCCGTGTGTGTACACATGCCATAGTTCCCAGTGTAAAGTACACATGCCATAGTTTTCCCCGTGTGTGTACACATGCTGCAGCTCCCAGTGTTTTACACATGCCATAGCTCCCAGTTTTGTAAACATGCCATAGCTCCCAGTGTTGTACACATGCCATAGCTCCCAGTGTTGTACACATGCCATAGATCCCAGTGTTGTACACATGCCATAGCTCCCAGTGTTGTACCATGCCATAGATCCCCGTGTTTTTACACATGCCATAGATCCCAGTGTTGTAAAACATGCCATAGATCCCAGTGTTGTACACATGCCATAGATCCCAGTGTTGTACACATGCCATAGATCCAGTGTGGGGTACCCCATGCCATAGATCCCAGTGTTGTACACATGCCATAGATCCCGTGTGTGTACACATGCCATAGATCCCCGTGTTGTACACATGCCATAGATCCCAGTGTGTGTACACATGCCATAGTTCCCAGTGTGTGTAACATGCTGCTGCTCCCGTGTTTTGTACACATGCCATAGCTCCCAGTGTGTGTACACATGCCATAGTTCCCAGTGTATGTACACATGCCATAGTTCCCAGTGTGTGTACACATGCTGCAGCTCCCAGTGTTGTACACATGCCATAGCTCCCAGTGTTGTACACATGCCATAGCTCCCAGTGTTGTACACATGCCATAGTCCCAGTGTTGTACACATGCCATAGATCCCAGTGTTGTACACATGCCATAGCTCCCAGTCTTGTACACATGCCATAGATCCATGTTGTACACATGCCATAGATCCCAGTGTTTACACATGCCATAGATCCCAGTGTTGTACACATGCCATAGATCCCAGTGTTGTACACATGCCATAGATCCCAGTGTGTGTACACATGCCATAGATCCCCGTGTTGTACACATGCCATAGATCCCAGTGTGTGTACACATGCCATAGATCCCAGTGTTGTACAAATGCCATAGATCCCAGTGTGTGTACACATGCCATAGTTCCCAGTGTGTGTACACATGCTGTGCTCCCAGTGTTGTACACATGCCATAGCTCCCAGTGTGTGTACACATGCCATAGTTCCCAGTGTATGTACACATGCCATAGTTTCCCAGTGTGTGTACACATGCTGCAGCTCCCAGTGTTGTACACATGCCCATAGCTCCCAGTGTTGTACACATGTCATAGATCCCAGTTTTGTACACATGCCATAGCTCCAGAGTGTGTACACATGCTGCAGCTCACAATGTGTGCACATATGCTTTTAAAATGTTCTGTTTTCGCACTTTATCTGGAAGTTTGACCTAGGGCAAACAGCCTGTTTGGCCCCCCTCTTTAAGCTTTCAAATTGCCAGAGAACTTTAAACATGCGCAACATGCACACATGGCTTCCTATCTTTTTTCCTTATCCAAGAAGACACAGCATTTGATCCCACCACCCAAGATTACAGGGGAGTACAGCATCTTTGTATGACCTATTTTATGACAGTCCACAGCTAGACATGACCCTGGTGTTTTCCAGTGTTAAGTAGGTACTGTAGCTCTAAGTCAGGTTGCCCCCAACACAATGCAGTTGATATGTTATGTCCTGCTGTCCCTGCTGTCTTACATGTTTACTTGTGTTTCTCATTATTCCTTATATTTATTTATGCTAGTAGCACATTTCAAAATATAAAGCTGAATGAGCATTGCTGTTACTGGACACACTGAAAGGGCATGTGTCATTTCAAGTGGCAGTGTTTTGATATTGTTGACAGCATTGTGTAATATTATCATAAGGTGCCATCTGTACAATGAAGATATGACTGCAGTGGATCTATTAACACTTTTTGTCTGTCCTCTGTCTGCCTGCCTGTCTGTCTGTTGGTCTGTGTCTGTCTATGTCTCGCTGTCTTGTCTCTCTCTCTCTGTTTGTGTTCATCTCTCTGTCATCAGTCTCTATGTGTCTGTAGGGCCTTCTCTGCTCCCTCTCTCTGTCTTACTCTCTCTCCTCTCTCTCTCTTTTCTCTCTCTCCTTTCTCTCTAACTCTCTCTCTTTCTCTCTCTCTATGTCTGTCTCTCTCTCTCTCTCTCTCTGTCTTCTCTCTCCTCTCTCTCTCTCTCTCTCTCTCTCTCTCTCTCTCTCTCTCTCTCTCTCCTCTCTCTCTCTCTATTTTTCTCTCTGTGACAGGCAGTCATTCACCCATCCACCCATTTATGTTACTGCCTCCCTTGTATTACAATCCTCTTGCTTGCCTGCCTTCAACTGTTCCTTCTGCCATGATGGTTTTATAAGATGGTTATAATATGTTACAATGGTCAGAATATTTAACCTCTCTGCTTATTTCCTCCATCAGCTCTCTTTTCATTTGTAGAATCTCAAGGGCCTCTGCATTTATTTGTTTGTTACTAATTAAAAGTGATCTACTGTTAATCCTAAATCCTAATCTGTGACAGGGATTTTTTAAAAACTAAAATTAAATGCCTTCTTCTCCTCCTCCTCCTTCTAGAGCCTGTAAGACTGTTGCTATGCTAACACATTTCTATCCTGGAGGGTGTGTTCCAGATCTGGGCATCTTGTTCGTTTAGTTGTATTCTGTGCTGGCCCTCCATCTTGGTCTAGTGTTGTTTTGCACAGTATAGTCTCCTTTGTCTCTCTTAATTAGTTATCGTCAGATTATCCTCATTGCATGTAAAACCTTTCACTTCCATAAAGTACTCATATCCTCTTCTCAGTGACAGCCCTCAGCATGTAGCCCCTGACAGTACCAGTTCTGTGTTGGTTGAGTTTCTTCCTAACATAGTGCTTTTGTCTAGCTTCACCTTTTTTGACTTCTTATTTGTGCAGTCTGATCAAGGCTGTAGATTCACAGTCATAATTTGATTAATTTAATTGCACTATGGCTCCGAAGGCATTTATTGTATCAGCTCTCTCTGTCTGTATCCATTATTTCAACATTCAACACCATCTGAATGTGTTTTGCTTTCAATATGTCAGCAATTGTACAAGACATTAATTAACAGAATACGCTGGCACTAATGCTGATCTATTGCTGGCATCATGCTATTTTAATCTTATTTATGTGTGTATATAGCCCCACATTGTTATAGACTAATCAGCATTCGATTCGATGGATCATGTGGTCAGTGTTACACAGACCGTTTTTATTCCTCCCACCCTTTTTCGGTTTAGTAGACCTGGGAGGCCGGTCTCTGTGGCGAAGGGGTTAAGGACGTGGTTCATAATCCTGTATACCCACGCTCGAAACACAGCTGCACGCGATTTGGCAAGCAGACCGCGGTGCATTAGTTTTGCATTGGTATTGGTGCCGGTCGCTCAGAAAGCAATGGCAAACTACTGAATGTAAACTTGCCCAAAAGATCACAGCGGCAGAAAAAGCTGGTGTTTACTGCGATGTCCTATAAAGGATATTGCCAAAAAAAAAGACCTGGGAGTCTATATCAACTTTCGACAAGAAATCCCCGCTCCGAAAGTGATTTGAACACATGACCATTGGGCCAGCAGGCAACATTGCTAGTCAGTGGACTATCACAGCTACCTGCTGGTAGAAGTGCTTTCAAGCAATTCACAGGATAGCTGAAAGCAGTTGAATTCCATTGGCATTGATTTTTGTTGACTGTCACATCTTGTTTCAATTAAAACAAATCAGAGAGCTTGATATTTTGAAATGTCTTCATGGTCTCAGTTGGTATTATTAGTGTCCACTGAGGTTTGTGCGTTATGCAGTTTTTCAAGAAAAATTTGGAAAAAAAATTTCTGGAAATTGGAACAAATTTTTGGAAACAAAATAAAAAAAATGTTTATTTTCTTGAATTTTTCCATTTCTTTAGGCAGACACTATGTCATTATAATTCTTCTACACTATCTTCACTGGATTCTCCTTTTGGGGCATATACTTGCTATTAATTTATGCTAAAAAGGTCTGCCACTTAATTAACTAGTAGAACTCTGTCCGACACGCCCAATATCCTGAACAGTTTTGATGTTTTCCGGTCCAAAATAATTGCCACTCCCCTATGACGATCTCACCTCCAGAATAAATAATCTTGAATCTTCATCTATCTTGATGCCTGATCCTGTCCATCTCGTTTCACACATACCTAAAATATTAATTTTTTCCCTTTCAATTTCTTGTTTTAATGTTCTCTAATTTTTCATCGTCGTTTAACGTCCTAACGTTCCCATGTTGCTAATTTAACGTCTCTGTCCTTGTCTTGCGATGATCAGTCTTTAAGCGAATCATGATATACTAGGCACTTTTAAAGAGGTAGTTTGCCGTTGCTTTCCTCTATGGCAATGACCGTACTGGTCGGAGACCGCAACCATTGACTCAAGAAGAGTTCCTCTGCCTGCCGTCGTGAAACTCGAGACCATGACCAGCAAATCTGTCTGTCGGCTGCCCTCAAAATTCATCCACCACCTGCCTTCCGTGGCTTCTTTTGAAACTTCCGATAAAAGTACACAAAATAACATCACATAATCCACAGGAAAACACTATTCACAGGAAATCCTAGGAAATCACATGTAATCCAAAGGAAAAACACTAAATAGCGTCCCCCCGAAAAGTATGCGTCATTTTGTCGCCATTGTACCGGAAGCTATGTTGATTTACCTCTGGAGAAATGAGGAAGGCAGGTTTACATATTTGTATGGATGGGTATTAACAACAAGATTTGATTTAATTCACAGTGTGACTTGTATACAATTTTAAAATGTACTGAAATACAATAATCAGCTCTTCTAACAGATGCACAAAACAATGGTACAATTTAATTCACAGTTTTGACATAATGTTCCCAAGGGCATATGAATCTGGGATAAATCTATTCCCCAGACATTTCTCTGGGAATGATAGGAGAAGCAAAGAGGAGAGCTAGTTACCCATCTTAGAATATACCAGGGATAAAACATTCCGCATAATTTTTCTGGAAGGATAGGAGAAGCAGAAGAGAAGAGCTAGTTACCCCATCTCAGAATATACAAGGGTCCTTTTCCATTCCTTAATATGCATTGTGCGTATTGTGCTGGACCCATATTTGTATAGACCAACCAATCAGCTTCCTTGAGTGATATCAGTACCACGCCGCGTAATTTCCTTAATATGTTTACATTCTATCTCACAACACACATAGATTGCATGCATATGATTGGGCAACCAAAAGTTTATTCTTTACTTTCTCCTTCAGCTCCCTTCATGCCCTACCAAAGTTATTTATCTGTCTTCGTTCTCTCACCAGTGTTGTTTTGTTCTCCCTCTATTTATTTTGCGCTGTGAGTTCTGGATAAAGAACTTTCTAGTTATTTAATGATCAAGTTTTTCTCATTGTGTGCCCTGTTTAGCCCAGCGTCTTGTCCTGATCCCTTGATTCACTGGAGTCTTTAGGGTGCTTTCCCTAATCTCTGCATTAGTGAGTCTGTCGTATCTTTAGTCCTATCCAGAGTTAATGAATGTTTGTAGTTGTTAGTCATTATTTAGTCATTCTCCATGATTCTCCTCCTGACAGAAGTACTGATTAACATTGATTTAACATTAAACATTCTTTTTTAGTAGCAGGTTTAATTTCTTATGATTCTACAAATTTCCTAGTACTATGAAAGTTCCTCTTGCCCTTTGTATTCTTATTTCAATATCTTTTATCTGTTCTTTGTTAACACTGCATGGACCTCAGCGCCACTACTTTAACCCCGGGACTGCCACAGGATCCGCAATCTCACCGGTGCTCTTTAACGTTATACGAGCAAGATTGCAAACCTAGAAGCACCAGGGTTGGAAGATACTAACATTTGCAGATGATATTCTTGCATATAGGCAGGGGAGAGATAGGGAGCACAGACAGCCAGGAGCTACAGGTGACAGTAGACAAAGTGATTGACTGGTGTACTGAAATGGGTGCTGTCATCCACCCGGAAAAGGCAGCTGTTTGTGGTGCTCTCTGGACAACAGGATTGTGAGAGCTGATGTCCCAAGCCTCACGATAGATGGTAGAAGCGTCAACAGAGAGAACAAACTGAAGTATCTGGGAATCACATTTGACAGGAGCCTGTCCTTCAAGGATCATGTGGAGACGGTTGTGACAAGATCTCAAAAGGGACTCAACGCACTTAAAACTATGGCTGCAATGGACATAGAGCAGAGAATGCTTTTCAGACTATACCAGCACTTGATCCTCTCAGTGATTGATTATGGACTAGGACTGCTCACTGTCTCAAAGAGTCAGCTGGTGAGATTGGAGCGCATACAGAACGAGGCTATGCGGGTCATTCTGGATGCACCAGAGACACCCCAGTGTGTGTATGCTGTACATCCTTGGTTTGCCGACTGTTGCTGGTAGGCTCAAGGTGATGCAGGCGAAGGCATACCTCAGAGTAGCTGCTGACACAGATCACCCGTTGCATGAGGCGCTGGACGCAGTTAAGGGCCAGCGACTGATAAGAGGGAAATCATGGATGGCTCAGGCGGAGGATACGATCAGACAGGTGTGCCCCTTGGAGAACATTAGGCGAGGAGAGGAGTGGGTCAGAGTGCCAGCGGAGCAGTCAGACTTGTGCAGAGTTATAATCACATTGAGCCGGGAGTGCAGGGAGTGGCCAGCAGGGGCCACGGAAGTGGAAATCCAGCAACTAATTCAGGATAATGCTCGCCCGGGTGATGTGATTATCTACACAGATGGTTCGGTGTTGAGAGGTAGTAGAAGTGCCTGGGGGTTTCTTGGCAAAGCTAATGGTCGACGTTTGGTGCAGGAGAGCCTGGCATATGATACCACAACATCTAGCTTAAGAATGGAGGTGGAGGCAGTCAGTGCAGCTTTCCGCTGGATGGAGAATACGATACACACAACATCGTGATTGTAACTGACTCAGAAAGCATGCTGAGTCGGGTGAGGACAGGCAAGCTTCGTGCAGAGTGGCTTGCTTCGCTTCGGAAGTCACGGGTGGCAAGCATCGTCTGGATCTTTTCTCCAGGGCTTGCTGGTGTGCTGGGAATGAACAGGCAGACAGATTGGCTGGCTCTGCAAAACTTGGTGGAGTATTGATGCATGATAAGGCAGACGTGGTTGCGGCCTTGTGGGAGCACGTGTACACCTCGGAGGAGCAAATGGATCACCATGGTCTGGCAAGAATGCGACAGCGAGGAGTGACGAGGGGATCTGGCCGATGCTCGACGCTTAGAGGAAAGGCGAGACGCACATATAATCAGATTGCTACTGGTACTATTGGGATTGGAACTCTTCGCTGGCTTCTGAGGATGGGGACGGAGCGCTTATGGGAATGCCCCGAATGCTGTGATGTCGGTTCCTAAATCAATTAATCAACTTTGCTACCTAAATTGGTCTGTGATTCCACTTCTTGAAGTTAGATTCCATCAAGGGATCATTTGCTTGATTTATTCTTATTATCTTTGTCTTTTCCATATGGATATTTAGACCTAGTCGTTGTAACCTCCCATCGTGTGTAACAGTATCTCTTGCATCTGATTTTGGTTTGTGGGACAGGAACGGTATTGTCAGCCAAATCCAGAGCATCAAGTTTCTCTCTCAGGGTCCAATGAACTATGGATCAGTTTCATTGATGATATTCCTCCATATGACAGTCATAGTCCATCCAGCATAATTTCTCTCATTCTCTCCCTGGCACTTCTATCCCTGATATTTCCAATCATCGTGAAGGTTTTCACAGCCTCTTTTCTATAGTCAAGAAAGATCAGCTTCCTTGCAAGGGGGTCTATTTCACATGGCTTAAGAGTGGCCTGCCAGAAGTGTCATGTAGAGCACACACTCTAGTTTCTTCTGCGACAACCCAGGGTTGCACTGATGAACCAAATGATGGAGTTTGGAAGTTAATCCACGGCCTTCCTGGCACAAGGCCAGCAGCTTACTTTCTTTCCACAGCTCCTTTATAATTAGTGAAGTGAATCCACGGCCTTTGTGGCACAAGGCGGCAGGCAGCTTACTTCTTTGCCACAGCTCCTTTATAATTACGTGAAGTGAATCCATGGCCTTCCTGGCACAAGGCAGGCAGCTTACTTCTTTGCCACAGCTCCTTTATAATTATGTGAAGTGAATCCATGGCCTTCCTGGCACAAGGCAGGCAGCTTACTTCTTTGCCACAGCTCCTTTATAATTACGTGAAGTGAATCCATGGCCTTCATGGCACAAGGCAGGCAGCTTACTTCTTTGCCACAGCTCCTTTATAATTACGTGAAGTGAACCCCTGGCCATCGTGGCACAAGGCAGGCAGCTTACTTCTTTGCCACAGCTCCTTTATAATTACGTGAAGTGAATTCATGGCACAAGGCAGGCAGCTTACTTCTTTGCCACAGCTCCTTTATAATACGTGAAGTGAAATCCACAGCCTTCGTGGCACAAGGCAGGCAGCTTACTTCTTTGCCACAGCTCCTTATAAACTATGTGAAGAAAGAACATTGTCTCCTGTCATATTTGTGTGCCATTCATCATTTTGATATTGTCATTGATGATTACCTATAGTAATGACAAGTTTCATATAAAATCCCTGCCTGATTTATCCATATCATGTGTTGGTGTGTAACACTGGACTTTGTTCATGTTTACTGTGTAGTTCCGAATGTTGTTGTTATTCTAGAACTCACTGGTTTCTACTCTGTTATTGCTTTCTCTGCCTGCTTAGATGAGATTGGGTCCATTCCTTCACTGTGAGGGACATCTCATGTATGGCCTGTGAACAGCACTGTTTCACATGTGTTTATAAGCTTTTTTTCTGCTCTGTTCTATCTCTATTATCATTATCTCAAAATACTCATCTGGTAATTTTTCATTTTTCTTATCACATTTGCTGTCTTTCAATTGAAATTCCAGATGCCAAATCTGGAGATTTTCATGGTTGAAAGGAGGTAAATCTGTGGTCTTAGACTCCTTGTGCTTTCTCCACATCATGTTCGTCTTCTAGAAGACCCACCTTTTATCTTGTTGATTGAGTTATTCCTATTTTCTGTAACGTTAGACTTGTTCACAGTTGGTTCAATTGTGTTGGCTAAACTTGTCTATAGCAGGTGGTAGCTAGTCTGATGCCCTTCATAGTCATGTCATACAACCTGCATGGTAGGTTACAGTGTTACATTCTTTGCTTCCTTTAAGTGCCCTGGTCATACACAGGCAGTAGTGCAGCATATGTGACTATATTTTGTCATGTTTTCTGTTTAGATTGAAGAATATTGCTTCTCAACTTTTTGTCTTTGCCATTAGGTGTACTTTTATTATAGTAACAGACTTGTAGCTCAAACTTTTTTTTGTTTGTTTTTGCATATCCTATTACAGGACATAGCTGTAAAGACCAGCATTTTACCGCTGTTGTTGATTTCTTGCAAGATTACGCTCAGTAGTTTGCCATTGCTTTCTGAGCGACCGGCTCACATACCCCGTAAGTAACGAGTGACGCGATCCGCTACCGAATCTCGCGCAGCTGCGTTACCCTACATGGATATACATGATTACGGTAAAAGACGTTAACCCCTTAGCCAGGGAGACCGGTGTGGCTCAAACTGGATGTTTAAATATGGTTTGTATTTCTCTTCTTTCAGATTGTGGAATTTGTCTGGTGGTAAATGTGGAGGAAATCTTACACACGCGTGCTTATATAAGGCATTAACTTTTTGTGAGCATTGTATGTTAGTACCTGTGTGACCAAATGAAGGCTCTGCTAGTGAATTCAAAGGCAGGAGGGGGTAAATCCCCCCAGTGTAAAGTTTGTGGAGATGAATCCTCAGGATTCCATTATGGTGTGGATTCTTGTGAAGGGTGTAAGGTAAGTCTTTGGCATGATTTTTGTATTTTCCTCCTGTCTTTGATCCACAGTGGAGCATACGCCCTCAGCCACTTGATACCCAGCTCTTCTGTCTGAAGACTTGTTCATGATTGGTTGGATTCTGCAGTGATTGTTGTCTATGGAATGAGGAAGCCAGTTCCATGCCAACCCTCTATGTTTACAACAAATGTTGCAGGAGGCAATGATCAACCTCAGGTTGATTTCCAGGCAATTTTACCATTGCTTCCTGAATGAAAAGACAATATTTGAGGTCAGCTGACCAGCATGTGGCATGAATCCACTACCCTACCTACAGCACAAAGAAAGTGTTAAGTGCGAGCATGTTAAACCTCTTGGCCGTGCTGACCTATGGTATGTTATAGTGTTGTTATTCTTGACTTCCCAACTCTTGGTTTCTCAATGCGCTCCAGTAACAAATGGGCACCTGTTTCTTTTAACACTGACTTATTTATGTATCTGCCTATTCAGTGTATGGTTTATATGGTTTGGTTTGTAATATATTGTATATGGTTTGGTTTAGTTTATAAGGACTTTTTGTTTCTCACAAGGTCACTTCTGTAAGTGCTCCAGTCTACTCTCATATATGGAGATTCTCAACACAGTACACTCATACGCTGGCACTGATGGTTCAGCGTGTCTATGAAGAAACTGTGTTTGTTTCTCACAAGGTCACTCTGTAAGTGCTTCAGTCTCCTCTCATATATGCACAAGGAGATTCTCAACACAGTACACTCATACGCTGGCACTGATGGTTCAGTGTGTCTATGAAGAACTGTGTTTGTTTCTCACAAGGTCACTTCTGTAAGTGCTTCAGTCTCCTCTCATAAATGCACAAGGAGATTCTCAACACAGTACACTCATATTCTGGCACTGACTGTTTTTATTTTACACCCCACAAGGTTATATGGTGCTGATCCCACATTTGTATAGATCAGTGGGCACTCAAGGAGTGGTGTGGTCAGAATGTACACCCCACAAGGAGTGGTGTGGTCAGTACATACATCCCACAAGGAGTGGTGTGGTCAGAATGTACACCCACAAGGAGTGGTGTGGTCAGTATGTACATCCCACAAGGAGTGGTGTGGTCAGTATGTACATCCCGCAAGGAGTGTGGTCAGACAATACACCCCACAAGGAGTGGTGTGGTCAGTATGTACACCCCACAAGGAGTGGTGTGGTCAGTATGTACATCCACAAGGAGTGGTGTGGTCAGTATGTACATCCCACAAGGAGTGGTGTGGTCAGTATGTACATCCCACAAGGAGTGGTGTGGTCAGAAAATACACCCCACAAGGAGTGGTGTGGTCAGTATGTACATCCCACAAGGAGTGGTGTGGTCCAGTATGTACATCCCACAAGAGGGTGTGGTCAGAAAATACACCCACAGGAGTGGTGTGGTCAGTATGTACATCCAAAGGAGTGGTGTGGTCAGTATGTACATCCCACAGGAGTGGTGTGGTCAGTATGTACACCCACAAGGAGTGGTGTGGTCAGTATGTACATCCCACAAGGAGTGGTGTGGTCAGAATGTACACCCACAGGAGTGGTGTGGTCAGTATGTACATCCCACAAGGAGTGGTGTGGTCAGTATGTACATCCCACAAGGAGTGGTGTGGTCAGTATGTACATCCACAAGGAGTGGTGTGGTCAGTATGTACATCCCCACAAGGAGTGGTGTGGTCAGTATGTACATCCCCAAGAGTGGTGTGGTCATTATGTACATCCCACAAGGAGTGGTGTGGTCAGTATGTACATCCCACAAGGAGTGGTGTGGTCAGTATGTACATCCCACAAGGAGTGGTGTGGTCATAATGTACATCCCACATTTGTATAGATCAGTAGAGACTCAAGGATTGGTGTGTCGCATGACTTCCCCAGACTTGTCCTGGAACCTCTTAGGCTGGATCAAACTGGGAGCTCTGGTCAGTGTTGTAAAATCTGCCTGGATGTCAGTTTGAACCCAGGCCAGCAGACAGTGTGCTTGCCACTGTGCTGCTGCAGCTGCACTGTATGTACACATGTCATAGTTCCCAGAGTGTGTACACATGCCATAGCTCCCAGTGTGTGTACACATGCCATAGTTCCCAGAGTGTGTACACATGCTGCAGCTCCCAGTGTGTACACATGCCATAGCTCCCGTGTGTGTACACATGCCATAGTTTCCCAGAGTGTGTACACATGCTGCAGCTCCCAGTGTGTACACATGCCATAGCTCCCAGTGTGTGTACACATGCCATAGTTCCCAGAGTGTGTACACATGCCATAGCTCCCAGTGTGTGTACACATGCCATAGTTCCCAGAGTGTGTACACATGCTGCAGCTCCCAGTGTGTACATGCCATAGCTCCCAGTGTGTGTACACTGCCATAGTTCCCAGTGTGTGTACACATGCTGCAGCTCCAGTGTGTGTAACACATGCCATAGCTCCCAGTGTGTGTACACATGCCATAGCTCCCAGTGTGTGTACACATGCCATAGCTCCCAATGTTGTTACACATGCTGCAACTCCCAGTGTGTGTACACATGCTGCAGCTCCCAGTGGTACACAAGCCATAGCACCCGTGTTGTAACACATGCCATAGCTCCCAGTGTTGTACACACGCCATAGTTTCCCAGTGTGTGTACACATGCCATAGCACCCAGTGTGTGTACACATGCTGCAGCTCCCAGTGTTGTACACATGCCATAGCTCCCAGTGTTTGTACACATGCCATAACTCCCAGTGTTGTACACATGCCATAGCCCCAGTGTTGTACACATGCCATAGTTCCCAGTGTTGTCACATGCCATAGCTCCCAGTGTTGTACACATGCCATAACTCCCAGTGTTGTACACATGCCATAGTTCCCAGTGTTGTACACATGCTGCAGCTCCCAGTGTGTGTACACATGCTGCAGCTCCCAGTGTTGTACACATGCCATAGATCCCAGTGTTGTACACATGTCATAGCTCCCAGTGTTGTACACAATGCATAACTCCCAGTGTTGTACACATGCCATAGTTTCCCAGTGTATGTCACATGCCATAGTTCCCAGAGTGTGTACACATGCTGCAGCTCCCAGTGTGTTACACATGCCATAGCTCCCAGTGTGTGTACACATGCTGCTGCTCCCAGTGTTGTACACATGCCAATAGCTCCCAGTGTATGTACACTGCCATAGTTCCCAGTGTATGTACACATGCCTATTGTTCCCAGTGTATGTACACATGCCATAGTTCCCAGTGTATGTACACATGCCATAGTTCCCAGAGTGTGTACACATGCTGCTGCTCCCAGTGTGTGTACACATGCCATAGCTCCCAGTGTGTGTACACATGCTGCTGCTCCCAGTGTTGTACACATGCCATAGCTCCGTGGTGTACACATGCCATAGTTCCCAGTGTATGTACACTGCCATAGCTCCCAGTGTATGTACACATAGCCGCAGCTCCCAGTGTTGTACACATGCCATAGTTTCCAGTGTATGTACACATGCTGCAGCTCCCAGTGTGGTACACATGCATAGATCCCAGTTTTGTACACAGGCCATAGCTCCCAGTGTTGTACACATGCCATAGTTTCCCAGTGTGTGTATACATGCTGCAGGCTCCCAGTGTGTACACATGCTGCAGCTCCGTGGTTGTGCACATGCCATAGATCCCAGTTTTGTACACATGCCATAGCTCCCAGTGTGTGTACACATGCCATAGTTCCCAGTGTGTGTACACATGCCATAGTTCCCAGAGTGTGTACACATGCTGCAGCTCCCAGTGTGTACACATGCCATAGCTCCCAGTGTGTACACATGCCATAGTTTCCCAGTGTGTGTACACATGCTGGCAGCTCCCAGTGTGTGTACACATGCCTAGCTCCCAGTGTGTGTACACATGCCATAGCTCCAGTGTGTGTACACATGCCATAGCTCCCAATGTTGTACACATGCTGCAACTCCCAGTGTGTGTACACATGCTGCAGCTCCCAGTGTGTACACAAGCCATAGCACCCAGTGTTGTACACATGCCATAGCTCCCAGTGTTGTACACACGCCATAGTTCCCAGTGTGTGTACACATGCCATAGCCTCTAGTTGTGTACACATGCTGCAGCTCCCAGTGTTGTACACATGCCATAGCTCCCAGTGTTGTACACATGCCATAACTCCCAGTGTTGTACACAGCCATAGCTCCCAGTGTTGTACACATGCCAGAGTTCCCAGTGTTGTACACATGCCATAGCTCCCAGTGTTGTACACATGCCATAACTCCCAGTGTGTACACATGCCATAGTTTCCCAGTGTTGTACACATGCTGCAGCTCCCAGTGTGTGTACACATGCTGCAGCTGCTCCCAGTGTTGTACACATGCCATAGATCCCAGTGTTGTACACATGCCATAGCTCCCAGTGTTGTACACATGCCATAACTCCCAGTGTTGTACACATGCCATAGTTCCCAGTGTATGTACACATGCCATAGTTCCCAGAGTGTGTACACATGCTGCAGCTCCCAGTGTGTGTACACATGCCATAGCTCCCAGTGTGTGTACACATGCTTCTGCTCCCAGTGTTGTACACATGCCATAGCTCCCAGTGTATGTACACATGCCATAGTTCCCAGTGTATGTACACATGCCATAGTTCCCAGTGTATGTACACATGCCATAGTTCCCAGTGTATGTACACATGCCATAGCTCCCAGTGTATGTACACATGCCATAGTTCCCAGAGTGTGTACACATGCTGCTGCTCCCAGTGTGTGTACACATGCCATAGCTCCCAGTGTGTGTACACATGCTGCTGCTCCCAGTGTTGTACACATGCCATAGCTCCCAGTGTGTGTACACATGCCATAGTTCCCAGTGTATGTACACATGCCATAGCTCCCAGTGTATGTACACATGCCATAGCTCCCAGTGTTGTACACATGCCATAGTTCCCAGTGTATGTACACATGCTGCAGCTCCCAGTGTTGTACACATGCCATAGATCCCAGTTTTGTACACATGCCATAGCTCCCAGTGTTGTACACATGCCATAGTTCCCAGTGTGTGTACACATGCTGCAGCTCCCAGTGTGTACACATGCTGCAGCTCCCAGTGTTGTGCACATGCCATAGATCCCAGTTTTGTACACATGCCATAGCTCCCAGTGTGTGTACACATGCCATAGTTCCCAGTGTTGTACACATGCCATAGATCCCAGTGTTGTACACATGCCATAGTTCCCAGTGTGTGTACACATGCCATAGTTCCCAGTGTGTGTACACATGCCATAGCTCCCAGTGTGTGTACACATGCTGCTGCTCCCAGTGTTGTACACATGCCATAGCTCCCAGTGTTGTACACATGCCATAGATCCCAGTGTTGTACAACATGCCATAGATCCCAGTGTTTGTACACATGCCATAGATCCCAGTGTTGTACACATGCCATAGATCCCAGTGTGTGTACACATGCCATAGATCCCAGTGTTGTACACATGCCATAGATCCTAGTGTGTGTACACATGCCATAGATCCCAGTGTTGTACACATGCCATAGATCCCAGTGTGTGTACACATGCCATAGTTCCCAGTGTGTGTACACATGCTGCTGCTCCCAGTGTTGTACACATGCCATAGCTCCCAGTGTGTGTACACATGCCATAGTTCCCAGTGTATGTACACATGCCATAGTTCCCAGTGTGTGTACACATGCTGCAGCTCCCAGTGTTGTACACATGCCATAGCTCCCAGTGTTGTACACATGCCATAGCTCCCAGTGTTGTACACATGCCATAGCTCCCAGTGTTGTACACATGCCATAGATCCCAGTGTTGTACACATGCCATAGCTCCCAGTGTTGTACACATGCCATAGATCCCAGTGTTGTACACATGCCATAGATCCCAGTGTTGTACACATGCCATAGATCCCAGTGTTGTACACATGCCATAGATCCCAGTGTTGTACACATGCCATAGATCCCAGTGTGTGTACACATGCCATAGATCCCAGTGTTGTACACATGCCATAGATCCCAGTGTGTGTACACATGCCATAGATCCCAGTGTTGTACACATGCCATAGATCCCAGTGTGTGTACACATGCCATAGTTCCCAGTGTGTGTACACATGCTGCTGCTCCCAGTGTTGTACACATGCCATAGCTCCCAGTGTGTGTACACATGCCATAGTTCCCAGTGTATGTACACATGCCATAGTTCCCAGTGTGTGTACACATGCTGCAGCTCCCAGTGTTGTACACATGCCATAGCTCCCAGTGTTGTACACATGCCATAGCTCCCAGTGTTGTACACATGCCATAGCTCCCAGTGTTGTACACATGCCATAGATCCCAGTGTTGTACACATGCCATAGCTCCCAGTCTTGTACACATGGCCATAGATCCCAGTGTTGTACACATGCCATAGATCCCAGTGTTGTACACATGCCATAGATCCCAGTGTTGTACACATGCCATAGATCCCAGTGTTGTACACATGCCATAGATCCCAGTGTGTGTACACATGCCATAGATCCAGTGTTGTACACATGCCATAGATCCCAGTGTGTGTACACATGCCATAGATCCCAGTGTTGTACACATGCCATAGATCCCAGTGTGTGTACACATGCCATAGTTCCCAGTGTGTGTACACATGCTGCTGCTCCCAGTGTTGTACACATGCCATAGCTCCCAGTGTGTGTACACATGCCATAGTTCCCAGTGTATGTACACATGCCATAGTTCCCAGTGTGTGTACACATGCTGCAGCTCCCAGTGTTGTACACATGCCATAGCTCCCAGTGTTGTACACATGTCATAGATCCCAGTTTTGTACACATGCCATAGCTCCCAGAGTGTGTACACATGCTGCAGCTCACAATGTGTGCACATATGCTGTAAAATGTTCTGTTTTTCGCACTTTATCTGGAAGTTTGACCTAGGCAACAGCCTGTTTGGCCCGCTCTTTAAGCTTTCAAATTGCCAGAGAACTTTAAACATGCGCAACATGCACACATGGCTTCCTATCTTTTCTCCTTATCCAAGAAGACACAGCATTTGATCCACCACCCCAAGATTACAGGGGAGTACAGCATCTTTGTATGACCTATTTTATGACAGTCCACAGCTAGACATGACCCTGGTGTTTTCCAGTGTTAAGTAGGTACTGTAGCTCTAAGTCAGGTTGCCCCCAACACAATGCAGTTGATATGTTATGTCCTGCTGTCCCTGCTGTCTTACATGTTTACTTGTGTTCTCATTATTCTTATATTTATTTATGCTAGTAGCACATTTCAAAATATAAAGCTGAATGAGCATTGCTGTTTACTGGACACACTGAAAGGGCATGTGTCATTTCAAGTGGCAGTGTTTTGATATTGTTGACAGCATTGTGTAATATTATCATAAGGTGCCATCTGTACAATGAAGATATGACTGCAGTGGATCTATTAACACTTTTTGTCTGTCCCTCTGTCTGCCTGCCTGTCTGTCTGTTGGTCTGTGTCTGTCTATGTCTCGCTGTCTTGTCTCTCTCTCTCTGTTTGTGTTCATCTCTCTGTCATCAGTCTCTATGTGTCTGTAGGGCCTTCTCTGCTCCCCTCTCTCTGTCTCTACTCTCTCTCCTCTCTCTCTCTTTCTCTCTCTCTCTTTCTCTCTAACTCTCTCTCTTTCTCTCTCTCTCTGTCTGTCTCTCTCTCTCTCTCTCTCTGTCTCTCTCTCTCTCTCTCTCTCTCTCTCTCTCTCTCTCTCTCTCTCTCTCTCTCTCTCTCTCTCTCTCTCTCTCTCTATTTTTCTCTCTGTGACAGGCAGTCATTCACCCATCCACCCATTTATGTTACTGCCTCCCTTGTATTACAATCCTCTTGCTTGCCTGCCTTCAACTGTTCCTTCTGCCATGATGGTTTTTATAAGATGGTTATAATATGTTACAATGGTCAGAATATTTAACCTCTCTTGCTTATTTCCTCCATCAGCTCTCTTTTCATTTGTAGAATCTCAAGGGCCTCTGCATTTATTTGTTTTGTTACTAATTAAAATGTGATCTACTGTTAATCCTAAATCCTAATCTGTGACAGGGATTTTTTAAAAACTAAAATTAAATGCCTTCTCCTCCTCCTTCTAGAGCCTGTAAGACTGTTGCTATGCTAACACGTTTCTATCCTGGAAGGGTGTGTTCCAGCTCTGGACATCTAGTTCTTTTAGTTGTATTTCTGTGCTGGCCCTCCATCTTGGTCTAGTGTTGATTTGCACAGTATATGTCTCCTTTGTCTCTCTTAATTAGTTATCGTCAGATTATCCTCATTGCATGTCAAACCTTTCACTTCCATAAAGTACTCATATCCTCTTCTCAGTGACAGCCCTCAGCATGTAGCCCCTGACAGTACCAGTTCTGTGTTGGTTGAGTATTCTTCCTAACATAGTGCTTTTGTCTAGCTTCACCTCTTTTGACTTCTTATTTGTGCAGTCTGATCAAGGCTGTAGATTCACAGTCATAATTTGATTAATTTAATTGCACTATGGCTCCGAAGGCATTTATTGTATCAGCTCTCTCTGTCTGTATCCATTATTTCAACATTCAACACCATCTGAATGTGTTTTGCTTTCAATATGTCAGCAATTGTACAAGACATTAATTAACAGAATACGCTGGCACTAATGCTGATCTATTGCTGGCATCATGCTATTTTAATCTTATTCATGTGTGTATATAGCCCCACATTGTTATAGACTAATCAGCATTCGATTCGATGGATCATGTGGTCAGTGTTACACAGACCGTTTTTACTTCCTCCTACCCTTTTTCGGTTGAGTAGACCTGGGAGGCCGGTCTCTGTGGCGAAGGGGTTAAGGACGTGGTTCATAATCCTGTATACCCACGCTCGAAACACAGCTGCACGCGATTTGGCAAGCAGACCGCGGTGCATTAGTTTTGCATTGGTATTGGTGCCGGTCGCTCAGAAAGCAATGGCAAACTACTGAATGTAAACTTGCCAAGAGATCACAGCGGCAGAAATGCTGGTGTTTACTGCGATGTCCTATAAAGGATATGCAAAAAAAAAAGACCTGGGAGTCTATATCAACTTTCGACAAGAAATCCCCGCTCCGAAAGTGATTTGAACACATGACCATTGGGCCAGCAGGCAACATTGCTAGTCAGTGGACTATCACAGCTACCTGCTGGTAGAAGTGCTTTCAAGCAATTCACAGGATAGCTGAAAGCAGTTGAATTCCATTGGCATTGATTTTTGTTGACTGTCACATCTTGTTTCAATTATAAACAAATCAGAGAGCTTGATATTTTGAAATGTCTTCATGTGTCTCAGTTGGTATTATTAGTGTCCACTGAGGTTTGTGCGTATGCAGTGTCAGAAAATTGATTGCTGAATGAACAAATTTGGACAAAATAAATATGGATGAAACTGAAAACAAGCAAATTGACAGACATAGTTCAAATTAGTCCTGTTTCAACATTCAGCGAATACTTTTATTTGCCATGGAACTCAAGAACAAATACTCAGTAACTTCTCTCATAATCACCCAGAAATAATAGCGGTGAATCAGTGCAACAGAGACATGTGTGTAGCTAATCAAAAATATATTATACGCAGCAGGTGTCAGTGTGGCCTAGTTGTGGTGGACTGTGCTGGTCATGCCTTGAGCATGATCAGACCTGGGTTCCACGCCGGGGCTCATTGGTGGAAGTGGAGGAAAGACTGGCCACCTGTTCCTCTGTGCATCCAAGCATACACAATGTGATGATGCTATCACATCACACACGCACGCATGTACGTGCGCAGGTGATCATTATGAGTTCAAGAATCAAGATCGTTGCACTCCGGATATTCCGACATGTGTTCTGTCCCCTTCTTCAGCAGCCAGTGAAGTGTTGCCATGGTGATGGTGCCAGTGGGAGCCTGATTGAACTTCTGCTTGTATGAGTGTCATCCAGACTCTCTGCTCACTGCCAAGAGGTGGCCTCTGCTCACTGCCAAGAGGTGGCCTCTGCTCACTGCCAAGAGGTGGCCTCTGCTCACTGCCAAGAGGTGGCCTCTGCTCACTGCCAAGAGGTGGCCTCTGCTCACTGCCAAGAGGTGGCATGCATGACAGAGTTCACTATCTGCCTCTGACTCGGAGGTTACTGGGTTTGCTCTCAATATAGGACACGTGTCACCCTGATCTTTTAATTGGAACTGTCCAATTTACACATGTAAGAATTCCACAAGAGTTGGAAATTGCAAGAATTGACTATAAAACTGCTGCTGAGGTAAAATTATCAGTGGAAAAACGCAAAGAGCCAGTTACATTGAGTGTAGTCTGTCTGGTGGAAGTAAACCTCAAACATGCATACCAAAGTTGGACACACAGACCTCTGAGTTAGGGTATTACTCAATGTGATGCATTGGGGGAATTAGTGTAGCCAATAGGGAACTATTCTGATAATATGTGCGCTGTCGGACGAGGGTTTGGCGTCTGCTTTCAACGCTCACTAATAGAGGTCAAGACTGGCCACCCATTCCTTCATGCATTCAGGCCTACAAAATATGATGGCTCTACCACATCACAGATTCACTGTAGGTTCCTTTTCAGGAATGAATACAAAAGGTGTGGCACACTTCCCTTACAACAATAATTAGTTGTGTTCTATGTTGAGCATACACATTTTTGTGTACATTATCCACACTGCTATATGCTTGTGAAACCTGGACTGTTTACCAGCGACATGCTAGGAAATTAAACCACTTCCACAAAGTCTGCCCTAGACACTTATTGAAGATTAAATGGCAAGACAAGATCCCAGACACTGAAGTCCTAGAAAGAGCGTCCATGCCCAATATCCACACTCTGCTAATGAAGAATCAGATTTGCTGGGCTGGTCACTTGACTTCGCATGCCAGATCACAGGCTCCGTAAATAAAGTTTTTACGGCGAACTGCGTTGTCATAAATGTTCACAGGGCGGCCAGAGGAAACGCTTTAAAGACACTGAAGAACTCTCTAAAAGCTTTTGGAATTCATCATGACACTTGGGAGACTGCTGCCAAAGACCAAAATTCATGGCATACATCATTACATAAGGATCACTGGTGAAGCAAACAGGACTGGAAGAGCTGTGAAGAAAAGGCTGGATAGAAAAACTACTGCAGGAGATCCTCCTCCTGGAACGTCAAGCATTCTTTGCCCACATTGTCAAAGAACAAAATAGGCCTTATCAGCCATCTTAGAACTCACGGTTCCATACTTTCAACCCCACTGGATGAAATGAATGATCATCATCATTCTTGATGGACAAACAACACAACTTGTGTACATGTTCTTACTAATATGGCACTGGTGTCCACACAGCCTCAACAATGAGTACAAGACAGTTTCCAGTATTTCCTGGGATTTGTCTGGGAAGGAAAATAGCTAGCAACCCACCTCGTATGTCACGGCCTAGAATATGTAAAGGCCTAACACTTTACACCCCAAGAGAAGAGTCAGTTTGAAGAGTGCCTTTGAGAGAGACACTCACACGTGCACGCATGCACGCACACACAGACACACACACTTTTTTTTTTAGTATATCATACAGTTTATTCTCAATGGCATAGAATAGAGGTCTTTTGTGGGTTGGAGTTTGTTGTTGTTTGTTACAATAGACTTCTCTGTTCACTATATCTGTCCATAGATGACACAGTGATTTAAATATCAATTTGTTTGATTTGGTTTATTAACCCTTTACAGGGCAAAATGTCCATTTGCGGCCGGTAGCTTAAATGAGCAGATCGGCCGATTGCGTCCGATACAATTATGCATTGTAAAAATGCGATCTCTCGGCTTTCCGACACTTCCGACGGCTACTTTCGCTTTCGCCGATAGCTTGACAACGTGGCCGCCATTTGTAAGCGCCTACTATGAATTTGAACGGACTTTTACGGACTTTTTTTGATAGTTTTCGGGATTTTTACGCTTAGTTTTTTCAAATGGATTTCGACAATTCTTCAAGTGATAGCCGAGATTTCGCTAGGTTCAATTTGAGTGACATTAAAGGACACAAAGTTGACTATTAATCGCAGCTAAATTTCAGTGAAAAGCGTTACTTTCATGAGTCAGACTATAAAGAAAGTGAATATGATTCTGAAAATGTGTTTGTATAGATGACGGAAAATCACAAACAATATGCTGTATTTCGTAAATATTTGTGTTCACATATGGATTACCGACAGCAATCACGTGAGTAACATATTCTGCATGCTTTTCCCTTCATTGTGTTGTTTATTTAACTAAAATCGGTTGACTAACACCTTATTTGTGATGTTTTTACTAACGCAACCCGAAATTTTACCGAACCTGAAAAAATCTTGCCCGTTCAGGGCTAAAAAACGGACAAGCGTCTGCCCTGTAAAGAGTTAAAGGACACATTAGGGTAATCTCAAGGCAGTGTATGAATTCTCTTGTTTTTCTCTCTCTTCAGCCAGGTATATGTTTGAGTAATATATTGAGCGCTTCTGAATATTCTGTCATGACAGTCCGTGTGGTCATTGTATGCACATGTTTTCATTTCAGGTGTTGTTAGACTAACTGGATTTCACTTGCAGTATTTAACTGATTCAGTACCAAACAAAAAGTAACTTTGGACCAAACATGATACACAATCATATTAACAAGTATTATAATGTACACTTCCATTCACTGAGCACTGAAATTGCAGAAGATACCACAACACAAAAAAATATCACAGTGACCCTAGTATTGTGATATATCATCCTTCTGTTCAAATGGGATATATTATTCTGCAGCACCGAATCAGTTAATGTGCTTAGCATACAGTTTTATGTGAACTCTGTAGGAGACAGGCCAACAAGATTAGCCAACTGAACATCTTATGATGTACAATTTCCTTCAACAGGGATTTTTCAGGAGGTGTATAACCCAAGGTATGACACACAAATGTGCCAATGAGGAAAAATGTGAGATAACACCATTCACCAGAAACAGTTGTCAGTACTGTCGGTTAAAGAAATGCTTCGAAGTGGGAATGTCTAGAGAAGGTCAGTAGAGAAGTCACTGTATGATGACACTCATATCTGTCTTACATAAGGAATCATTAATGTGTTTTATTATCTTTTTTTTTGTGTGCATGTATATTATTCATCATCATCATATGCCATGCTGAAAGGCATGGGCAGTCATGGTTTGCCATCTAGCACAGTCACCAGAGTCTCGAATCAGGTCTGTGTTCTTGTCCCGACCATGCCATCCTGCCAAACCATCAAGGTATTTATCCCTTTGTCTTCCTCTTGCTCTTCCCATCAAGCTTGCTTGTATATCACTAGGAAATTGAAATACTTTGGCCATATTCAATCATTCCAGTAAAATGGCGATGGCATTACGGTGTGTTTATTTTAAGAGAACGCTGTTTTTGTGTTTTCCTTGGATGGATATTGATGTGCTGTTTTTTTTTTTTTTTTGGTATCTGTTTTAGGAAGTTCACAAGAACCACGGAAGGTGAATGAAATTTTGAGAGCAGCCGACGGATAGTTGTTATGGTCTCAAGTTTTGCGACGATAGGCAGTCGATTTCTTTAACGGGACAATGGCTACGGTCAGCGGCCAGTATGGTCACTGTTTGAAGGAAAGCAATGGCAAACTACCTTCTTTAAAGTTGTCTAGTTTATTATGATTCGTCGAATCACAGAACGTCACAAGAAAGGGACAGCAACACTGAAATTAGTGACATGGAATGTTCTTTCTTTCTTTCTTTTTTGTTCGCTCGCTTAAACTCAAGCGTAATCCTTACACACTGTTTAAAGTAGTAAGGGACTGAATTTTGTGTGTGGGTTTGATTTCCCTTTTACCGGTGTCCCTCGCCTTCAGGCGAACCCACTCCTGACTTCAGAGGTACTTGTTATTAACGTCCCCAAGTAAAGGACAAATGGAATGTTGAAACTTTAAGCGAAGACGGAAAAATGGATTACATCAAACAAGAAATGGGAAGAGAGAATATTAATATTTTAGGAATGTGTGAGGCGAGATGGAAAGGAACAGGGATTAAGACGGGAGGATTTTAAGATTATCTCATCTATTACGGCGCCGCTTAGACAGAAAAGACAAAGAGGTGTGTTCAGTATTGATGTAATCTGCTAACATCAAAATGTCGTGAAAGAGAATTGCGGCCAGTGTTATCCCGGGAACAGGGTGACTACTGGTGAAATTACGCACAGCAGACCTTTCCAAAACGTGGATATACACACAAGCACAAAATATATGCCCCCAACAGTGTTATTTTAAAGCAGTGAAGTATAACCATATTGAATTTTATAATGACATGTAGAATGCTTTGAAGAAATGTAAAAATTAAGAAATAACTATTAACATGGGTGACTTCAATGCGAAAGTAGGAAATCAAGGCAATGGATGCAGTGTAGGCAACCATGGTTTGGGAGAGGTGAAACAAAAGAGGGGATACAGATTGTAAAATGGGCAAAAGAACAGAAATGGTATTAGGAAACACCTCGGTTTAAACAGCAATCCTAGAAGATATGGAATGGAGGAACCCAGGACAGCAAGAGTAAAAAACAAAGATTAGATTACATCCTGATTAGAGGTAATCCCTACTACAAACACACATGACAGCCAAAGATGAATTTCAGCAGGTTTTGGTTTTCACCAAAAATGTTATCACAATAATCTGTTCCTGCACTGTCATTTTGAATAACAAAGCAGGAGAAGATGATAATATTTGCCCACTGCACCACCAGTGTCAGATGTACACTGTGCACTTTGGAGTAGTTACTAAACTTACCTTCTTCTTTGGGTTATCCTGACACAATCCGGATACTTATTGGATGGCACTCTCATGTATGATTATTGTATGCAAATTATGATCCTGGTCATCTGTTGTGGTCTAGTATATGTGAAGTCCTTACACTCCACACTACAACGGCAATATCTGCAATGCGGCTACCTTTTCTTTGTAACTCATCGTCTTCCTAGGAAACGTGAGATGTATAGAATTTAATATTTATACTAGTTAATCTGCGCATTGTTTTTTTTGTTGTTGTTGTCAGAGCAGTATTGGCATACTTCATGTGGTTTGTCTGTTCTTTCTTTGTCTCCTAACTAGCATCACGACTTGGTCGCCGTCCAAAACGCCTCAAAGACGTGAGTGGAGAATCAAGTCGAACCCATACAACTAACCTTCCCATTGCCCCCTACCCCTCCCCCCACGAGCTGTACCGTCTGAGGATGGCTGAGCTACAGAAACTGCTTCAGGCTAACGGAACCTTTAAAGCCGAGTTGATGCAGGTCAGTCAGTAGTTATGTATGTACTGAAGTAACAGAACACATGAGTTCCCTGAGACACAGTGCTGTTTTGTCCTGTCTTCATTCTGCCATCACTGAACGTAAACCTTTGGTGGTTGTGATCCCACTGTGCACAATTGTGGTTCTGGCTAGTTAGTCAGGTGTACCATACAGTGTTGACTAGGTTGAGGTATGGGGAATTCTCTTCTCTTGTAATACTGGACAGGGCATTGGCTGAGTTTTCATTTGGTTTCTTTCTGGTGTTGACAATGCCTACAATTTGGACCGATCATATCAGGCCTCATCAAAGTCAATAGTCAGTCAAATACATCATCGTTATCATCATCATGTGTCTTGCCGACCAGCATGGGCGGTCATGCTTCTCCACATCTTGCAGTCTCCAACAGCTTGTATCACTTCGTACGTGGACTCCTCAGCTTGTATCACTTCGTACGTGGGCTCCTTTCTGTGCCTTGACATAAGGCTGTGAATAACTTTCTCCCTCTTCTCATGAGAAAGAGGCTGCCATCATTTTTGGCCATAAATGATAGCTACCTCTTTCTCATGTTTGTGATAAATGTCTTTGTGTCCTTTGCTTCTTTCAAAACACATACACACAAGGGACTTCTCATAAGTCTTTAGCCTGACCATGAAGGAGTAGGCGGAGAAAATTGAAATTTGGCACAGTGCTTATTCCTTCTCAATGTAGCCACCACCTGAATTTATGCATTTCTGCCATCTCTGCGTGACCTTGAAAAGACCTTCAGAATAAAACAACCTATTTTTCGAACTAAACCAGTTATCACAAGCCAGTATGACATCTTCGTCACTGTCAAAACGATTTCCTTTCAGCTGTTTTTTAAGATTTGGGAAAAGAAAAAAGTCTGATGGAGCCAAATCTGGAGAATATGGTGGGTGTGGAAGAATTTCAATATTCAAATCGTTGGCAGTTTGCAGCACAAGCCGTGCTTTATGGGAGGGCGCGTTGTCTTGAAGCAAAGGCAGAATTTGCGTACGCGCTATCCCTCGTTTTCTGGTCACAGCCTTTCTTAGTTTGATAAGGAGATCTGCATAGTACTGCCCATTAACCGTGTTGCCATGAAGCATGTAATCTTTCAATATGACACCTTTGACGTCCCAAAAAACAGTCAGCATCACTTTTCTTGCAGATTTTTGTGCTCTTGGCTTGACATGTGTTGGCGAGCCCGGGGTTTTCCACTGCATGCTGGCAATTTTGGATTCTGGGTCATAATGGTGAATCCAAGTCTCATCTACCGTCACCATGGTCGTCAACATATTTTTCAACCGCCACATGTTGAGCAACTGGCCACAGCAATCAACTCTTGTTTGTTTCTGTTCACGTGTCAGCAGGCGCGGGACCCAGCGGGCACACACTTTTCTCATGTTCAGTCTGTTGTGTAAAATTCTAAAAACTGTACTCTTACTCAGTTTTGCTGAACCCGATATCTCTGCAATTGTCATTTTCCTATCCTGGTCTATGATTTTCTTCACTTTTGCAGCATTTGCATCATTGCACTCTGAGGACGGTCGTCCTGATCTTGGCAGATCAGCAACTTGAGAACGGCCACACTTAAACTGTGAACACCAATTTTTAACAGAAGCATACAAAGGACAGACTTCCTCAAACACTGGCTCCATCTCCCTGTGTATTTCTGTAGGTGTTTTTCCCTGTAACATCAAGAATTTTATCACAGTCTTGGCGTCTGATTTCTCCATTGTTCTGACAAACCGTTGGATGTGCAGATCTGGTCAATAGGGTGTGTTGTGCCATGCAGCTTCCTCAGCTTGTATCACTTCGTACGTGGGCTCCTTTCTGTGCCTTGACATAAGGCTGTGAATAACTTTCTCCCTCTTCTCATGAGAAAGAGGCTGCCATCATTTTTGGCCATAAATGATAGCTACCTCTTTCTCATGTTTGTGATAAATGTCTTTGTGTCCTTTGCTTCTTTCAAAACACATACACACAAGGGACTTCTCATAAGTCTTTAGCCTGACCATGAAGGAGTAGGCGGAGAAAATTGAAATTTGGCACAGTGCTTATTCCTTCTCAATGTAGCCACCACCTGAATTTATGCATTTCTGCCATCTCTGCGTGACCTTGAAAAGACTTTCAGAATAAAACAACCTATTTTTCGAACTTAACCAGTTATCACAAGCCAATATGACATCTTCGTCACTGTCAAAAGATTTCCTTTCAGCTGTTTTTTAAGATTTGGGAAAAGAAAAAAGTCTGATGGAGCCAGATCTGGAGAATATGTTGAGTGTGGAAGAATTTCAATTTTCAGATCATTGGCAGTTTGCAGCACAAACCGTGCTTTATGGGAGCGCACATTGTCTTGAAGCAAAGGCAGAATTTGCGTACGCGCTATCCCTCGTTTTCTGGTCACAGCCTTTCTTAGTTTGATAAGGAGATCTGCATAGTACTGCCCATTAACCGTGTTGCCATGAAGCATGTAATCTTTCAATATGACACCTTTGACGTCCCAAAAAACAGTCAGCATCACTTTTCTTGCAGATTTTTGTGCTCTTGGCTTGACATGTGTTGGCGAGCCCGGGGTTTTCCACTGCATGCTGGCAATTTTGGATTCTGGGTCATAATGGTGAATCCAAGTCTCATCTACCGTCACCATGGTCGTCAACATATTTTTCAACCGCCACATGTTGAGCAACTGGCCACAGCAATCAACTCTTGTTTGTTTCTGTTCACGTGTCAGCAGGCGCGGGACCCAGCGGGCACACACTTTTCTCATGTTCAGTCTGTTGTGTAAAATTCTAAAAACTGTACTCTTACTCAGTTTTGCTGAACCCGATATCTCTGCAATTGTCATTTTCCTATCCTGGTCTATGATTTTCTTCACTTTTGCAGCATTTGCATCATTGCACTCTGAGGACGGTCGTCCTGATCTTGGCAGATCAGCAACTTGAGAACGGCCACACTTAAACTGTGAACACCAATTTTTAACAGAAGCATACAAAGGACAGACTTCCTCAAACACTGGCTCCATCTCCCTGTGTATTTCTGTAGGTGTTTTTCCCTGTAACATCAAGAATTTTATCACAGTCTTGGCGTCTGATTTCTCCATTGTTCTGACAAACCGTTGGATGTGCAGATCTGGTCAATAGGGTGTGTTGTGCCATGCACCATATTGGGAAAACCAGTTGAGGAGGGAAATTCATAATTCATATTTCCATTACAAATTCAGTGAGCTATACATGTGCCAAATTTCAATTTTCTCCGCCTACTCTTTCATGGTCAGACTTATGAGAAGCCCCTTGTATATATTTCTTTCTTGATGTAGATCTCTCTGTCTCTGTCTCTCTCTCTCTCTCTCTCTCTCTCTCTCTCTCTCTCTCTCTCTCTCTCTCTCTCTCTCTCTCTCTCTCTCTCTCTCTCTCTCTCTCTCTCTCTCTCTCTGCGCGTGTGTGTATGTGTCTCTCTGTCTGTCTGTCTCTCTCTCTCTCTCTCTCTCTCTCTCTCTCTCTCTCTCTCTCTCTCTCTCTCTCTCTCTCTCTCTCTCTCTCTCTCTCTCTCTCTCTCTCTCTCTCTCTCTCTCTCTCTCTCTCTCTCTGTGACTGTGTGTGTGAGAGAGATTAAACTGAGTAACATGTACTTGACTTTGTGAAGTGGAAGACATGTACGCGTATACGTCCAGGTCTGGTTTCATGTACACACGAGGAATCAACTAACCAAAATTATGGAATTAAAGAGCCAACATGTGCCTAACTGAAACATGTGACCATCATCATTATCATCAGTAAGAATGAGAATGTAAATAATGGTTACAATATATAAACCAGTGATTCTAAAACTATATATTCCTGACAACAATTTTGACATGAACAGGTCTAACCCACACATATTTTTATTAACAAGATATGCCTTCATTGGCTATGGATTTTCAATACTTATGTGTGTGGGTGGGGTGTGGGAGTGTGTGTTCGTGCACACACACACACACATATATCTATATACAGAGACACACACACACACACGCACCCGCACGCGCGCACAGAGAGAGAGAGAGAGAGAGATTGCAAATTAAACAAAATTAAGGCAGGCGAAATGTATTCCAAGTCCCTTATTTACACTGACCCTGTCACAATCTCATGCCACACTGTTTGGTGATTAGTGCTTGAAACCGTATGATTATTCACTAAGAAAGCTGTTAACAGTTTACTATAAACTGGGGTGAATCAGAACAGTTATACATTTGGAATGAAGCAGAACAGTCATACATTTGTAGTGAATCAGAACTGTTATACATTGGAGTGAATCAGAACAATTATACATTTGGGGTGAATCAGAACTGTTTTACGTTGTGGTGAATCGAACAGTCATACATTTGGGGTGAAACAGAACAGTTATAGATTATGGTGAATCAGAACTGTTATACATTGGGGTGAAACAGAACATTATACATTTGAAGTGAGTCAGAACTGTTATACAGACAGTGGGGGGGGGGGGGGGCCCTCCCCAGGACAATGGCTGTGACAGGCCGGCAAAACCAGGCAAGGGTAAACAATTCGGCATCAAACTAGACCGGATTTGGCAGACTGCAGAAGAAATCATTGATGATTCAACAGGCAAGACAGCGTTACCTGCAAAGTGTTGTGGAGCGTAATGCGCATGGCAAGGCACGTAGAGTGCCTTGGTCATCCACTACAACTGTATTCGTCTCCAGTCGTCTTGGCTTGTCTTGCCTCTGGATTCAGATGGACTCAAACGAGAGAATATGGTCGACAAACTGCGCAACTCTTCCTCACTTTAATCCAATTCATCGCACAATTCATTCTTCATCCAACTTCATCTATCACCTTCAAATACTGTGGCCATGGGTGAGCGGTGAAGCGGCAGGCGTGGGCACGCTGGCAGTCATAGTCGCAGACCTGCACACAGGCGGCTCAGGTCATGTGGTCTTCTTCTACTGACCGGAGCAACAGTGGGATTCGGCAGCCCCCTGAACAACTGAGCAGCCCTCTATAGGAAAGCACTACTGACCTACAAAGCGTGTGGAAGGGGCTAGAAAATGTGCCCTAAACATTGTCTGCTCCATCATTACTCTGCTCCATCTTACCTAACCAGCTAGCCGCAGTTGGTGGGTACCCTATAACTGTGGTCGACCTTTTCTTTACTTTTGGGTGACACAATTCATGTGTGCTGCCGAATGTTGGACAGATCATTGTCTGATTGTCTAAAAAATAAACATGCACATCAAACCACCATGGCTTCCTCAAGGAGAAAAAATGCAAAAATAAACTAATTGTCACTCACCTAAATAGTAAGAAAGTGTAGTCGTCGTTTGTAAATATGCTGGAGGACCACCTCAAACCCAGTGCCATAGTTAAACAAGATGTGGAAACAGAGTGGATAGCCCTAAAGGACACAATCTACAACACTGCTGTAGAAATCCTGGGTGAAATCCTGTGTCCAGCCCACCAAATGTATAAAGACTTCGATGAAAATTCTGAAGATATTAACCAATTTCTGGCCTAGAATCATCTTCTCCACAAGGCATATCTGAATTACCTATTTAAAAGATGCCTTCAACAACATCCAGAAAGTAGTGCACCAGAAACTTCGGCACATACAGGACTCCTAGCTGAGGAACAAAGCTGATGAGATTCAAGGCTTTGCTGACAGACATGATATGAAAAACTTCTATGACTCACTAAAAATGGACTATGGCCCTGCATCACCAGGCATAGTTCCCCTCCTTAGTGCAGATGAGGGGGACATTGGTTACCGATAAGAAAGAAATCCCCCAATGCCCGGCAGAGCATTTTAGCAACATCTTAAATGCAACATCCTCCATATATGATGAAACCATCAACTGCCTTCCTCAAGTCCCCACTAATAATACTCTTGCTGACTTACCAACCATAGTGAAAATAAACAAAGTTATCCATCAACTTTCCAGCAGTAAGGCCTCTGGTCCTGACTCAACCCGGCAAAGATCTACATAGCAGGTGGACCGGTTCTGATAGAGCAGCTTCACCAAGTCTTTACAAACATATGGGTGAACGAGACCATGCCACAGGATTTCAAGTACGTGTCAATAGTCCACCTAGACAAACAAAGGAAACCGCCAATCCTGTAACAACCACCAAGGCATCTCCTTGCTCTCAATTGCAGGGAAGATACTCACCAGAATTCTTCTCAATCACCACAATATAATATACAGGTAAATGGGAATATTCTTAAACAATTTAATCGGTACAACTATCTCGGAGCAGCCATAACATCTGATGGGAGATGTCTTGAAGAGATCAGAACAAGAATCACCATGGTGAAGGTAGCCTCCTGCAAGATGGAAAACATAATTACAATGAGAAAAAGAGTGTTGAAGTGCTTCATAGAACCTGTACTTTTGTATAGATGTGAAGTGTGGACAATGAACAGCCAAGATGAAAAACATCTAATGGCTGTGAAAATGTGGTTTCTGAGGAAAATGCAAAGAATACCATGGACAGACAGAAAAACCAATGACCAAGTCATACAAGAAACAAATAAAAACCATAAACTGTTTAGAGAAATTAGATGTAGACAGTCCGAATGTTTTGAACACGTTATGAGAAGAAATAAATTGGAGAACTTGGTGACAACTGGCAAGATTGAGGGGAAAAGAACAAGAGGAAGGCAGAGAAGTAAATACCTAGATGGCTTGGTCACTTGGTATGGTCTAGACAAGAACACAGAACTGATCCATGACTCTAGTGAGATGGCGAAACATTGACCGCCAATGCTTATGCCAATGGTGATGATGAAAACAAATCAGGTGACAGAACACATCCTTGTCTGGCACTCTTCTTTATACACTGAGATGTTCATAAGTGGTTGTTGATTCTTACGGTTGCTGCTTGCTGGTAGTATATATTCTTTATTGTTATAGCAGATGTTTGCTATCAATGTTTAATTGTTCTACTAGTTTATGTCTTCATATTTTACGGATAATATTGAGCTGTTTTTCACATATTATGCAATTTATCACATGTTATTCCATGTTTATATTATTGTGTTTGCTGCCAAATTGATTTAATATTTATATTGTTGAATATATACAGTTAAAGTGTAGGAATGGCAGAATGTAAGATGTGCCCAATGCTTAGTCCTTTGAAAATAAATTATGTTCATTCATTCCATCTTTATCTCTGTTCTGTACAATGTAGTCTTCCTGTGCTTCTATTAATGCCAATTTGTCATCTGACACTTCTGCTGGACCAACAGTTTTTCTCATGCATTTCATTTCATGCCTCAACCTTCCTGTCATGAGTTGGGGTCAGAAGCCATGTTTAACACTGGTAACAGCAGTGACATAAAAATGCTGTTTGGCATGGTTATTTTCGTCTCCATACTGATTGTAATATTTTTGTGTGCTCATAGGAGCGGAAATTAGTGGGATGTTGTTATGAGCATTAATTGTAAAACAATAATTTGCAGGCGTTCCTGTCTGCGGCCCAGCAGAGCTTCCGAGAGCACTCAAAATCTGGAGGTGGGCACTCCCAGTCATCTAGTTCTACATCAGCTGCAGTGAATGTGTCGTCTACCCCACAGCAAGAGAATAATATCAACATGAACTCTTCCGCTGCCAGCAACCAGAGCTACAGTGATGTTCTCAGTCTGGGCAGTCCTTCTTCCATTCAAGTACCATCCCCTTTCCCAGATCTTGGAATGGCAGAATTGAGTCCCTTGACCTCTGGGATTAATTTCAATGTCAGTCAGTCGTATGACAGCAAGTTGTTTAGTGGGAACAATGAAAACCTGATGGACAATTCAGGTGAGCATGTTGCAGGCATTACAGTTTTAGTTTGGTTTGTAAAAGATCACTTTCATTGCTCATGGATAGCTAAATAAGTTGCTGCAGTCTCCTTCCATAGAACACATTGTATTTCATTCTTTGCTCTTAGATACATTTCCAGTTCTTTTTCTTTTAAGTCATTCTTTTTTATTTCATGTATCGTTTCAGTATATTCCCCTGGTGCACAGTCAGCCAATGATAATCTTCCCTCCCCGCTTATTTTGCCGCTTGATGTCCTTGATACTGATTCACCATCAAGCTTTTTGTCCTTCAACCCGCTGGCCTTCGCTGAGTCTGTTTTGAGCCCTGCGGCGACTGGCAACAACATCTATAATACAAAAGCTCAAGTTGACAGCAAGGTGGATGTGAACATAAATGAGGATCTCATGTCACCGACTTCTAGCATGTTTTCTGCTGGATCTGTCAAACAGGAGGTCAGTAATAATACTTGAGTTCATTCTGTAAGTGTCAGGGTCAAGAAATCAGCAACAACATATATGTTTATTCTGTAAATGCAAGGGAATCGGTAAACAAATATATATTTGTCTGGAAATCAGAAAACAAAATACATGTTTGTTCTGTAAATGCCAGGAAATCAGTAAGAAAATATATGTTTGTTCTGTAAATGCCAGGAAATCAGTAAGAAAATATATGTTTGTTCAGTAAATGCCAGGATATCAGTAAGAAAATATCTGTTTGTTCTGTAAATGCCAGAAAGTCATTAGTAAAATATATAATGTAGTCTACAAATACCAGTTCAGTAGTAAAATATGTGATGTGTTTGTTCTGTAAAAGCCAGGCCAATAATACATTGTGTTCATTCTGTAAATGCCGGAGTAGATATAAGATGTGTTGTTTTGTAAATAACATGTCAGTATTAAAGTATGTGACGTGTTCTGTAAATAACAGATTATTAGTAAATATGTGATGTTTTCGTTCAGTAGTAAAATATATGATATGTTCATTCTGTATATACTAAGTAAGTAGTAAAATGTGTAGTGTGCTCCTTATGAAAATACCAGGTCAAGAATAAAATATGCCTGACCAATGTGTTCACAAAGGATGGAGAACTGGGGACGAGAATGTGCAAACCAGACAACTCAACTATCTCATCGCACCTATTCTAATACATCCAAATATCAACATGCATACAAAGAAGAAGCTGATACTCGATTTGTTCGTCCCAACGCTGTATTACCAATGCCGGACATGGAAGGTTGTAGAAACACACAAGTGTAGTGTGATATCATGTAAGATGAGATGCATGTGAAACAGCTGGAGGAGTAAGGCAAGATTGGGAGACAGGTGAGAAACTAAGAACAAGTGTAGTGTGACATCATGTAAGATGAGATGCATGTGAAACAGCTGGAGGAGTAAGGCAAGATAGGGAGACAGGTGAGAAATGAAGGACAAGTGAAGTGTGATATCATGTAAGATGAGATGCTTGTGAAACAGCTGGAGGAGTAAGGCAAGATAGGGAGACAGGTGAGAAACTAAGAACAAGTGTAGTGACACATCATGTAAGTTGAGATGCATGTGAAACAGCTGGAGGAGTAAGGCAAGATAGGGAGACAGGTGAGAAACTAAGAACAAATGTAGTGTGACATCATGTACGACAAGATAGTGAGACAGGTGAGAAACTAAGAACAAGTGTAGTGTGACATCATGTACAACAAGATGGTGAGACAGGCGAGAAACTAAGAACAAGTGTAGTGTGACATCATGTACAACAAGATAGTGAGACAGGTGAGAAACTAAGAACAAGTGTAGTGTGACATCATGTACAACAAGATGGTGAGACAGGCGAGAAACTAAGAACAAGTGTCGTTGACCGTATAGAACACATATATTGGAAACAACAAGCTGTAATAAGAATTGATAATGAAGTAGGTCAATATCAGAATATTAAAAGAGGTGTGAGACAGGGATGTGCAATGTCTCCATATCTTTTTTCCCTGTACAGTGAAAATATATTCAGAAATATAGTAGATATGGAAGGAATAAACATTGGGGGACGATACATCAATAACATTAGATATGCAGATGATACAGTCTTGATTGCAGACAATGAACAGGACCTGCAAAATTTAGTAGATGCGATTGTTGCACACAGTGAACAACTAGGGTTAGAACTGAATATTAACCCTTTACAGGGCAGACACTTGTCCGTTTTGTAGCCCTGAACGGGCAAGATTTTTTCAGGTTCTGTAAAAATTTTGGGTCGCGTTAGTAAAAACATCACAAATAAGGTGTTAGTCAACCGATTTTAGTTAAATAAACAACACAATGAAGGGAAAAGCATGCAGAATATGTTACTCACGTGATTGTTGCCGGTAATCCATATATGAACACAAATATTTACGAAATACGGCATGTTTGTGATTTTCCGTCATCTATACGGCAATTTACAAACACATTTTCAGAATCATAATCACTTTCTTTAAAGTCCGACTCACGACTGCTAATGCAAAGTAACGCTTTGCACTGATATCTAGCTCCGATTAATAATCAACTTCGTGCCCTTTAATGTCATTTAAATTGAACAGAGCGAAATCTCGGCTATCACTTGAAGAATCGCCGAAATCCATTTTGAAAAACAGCGTAAAACTCCCAAAAACTATCAAAACAAGTCCGTAAAAGTCTGTTCAAAGTCATTGTAGCGCGTTTACAAATGGCGGCCACGTTGTCAAGCTAATGGCGAAAGTGAAAGTAGCCGACGGAAGTGTCGGAAAGCCGAGAGATCGCGTTTTTACAATGCATAATAGTATCGGCCGGAATCGGACGCTACGCTCGTATTTAGAGATCGGCCGGTAACGGACGCTATGCCTTGTAAAGGGTTAAGAAGACACAGATTATGGTCCTCACTGGGAAGAAGGAAATACCACAATGTGATATACGAGTAGATGGGCATATTCTTAAACAAGTGAATCGATACAGTTATCTCAGCACAGTCATAACATCTTATGGGAGATGCCTTGAAGAGATTAGAACAAGAATTGCCATTGCGAAGGTAGCCTTTTGCAAGATGAAAAACATACTGACCAATAAAAAGATATCAATTGAAACGAGAAAAAGGGTGTTGAGGTGCTACATAGAACCTGTGCTTTTGTATGGATGTGAAGCGTGGACAATAAGCAGTCAAGCTGAAAAACAGCTGATGGCTGTGGAAATGTGGTTTCTGAGGAAAATGCAAAGAATACCATGGACAGACAGAAAAACCAATGAACAAGTCTTCAAGAAACAAATGAAGATCGTAAACTGATTAGAGTCATTAGACGTAGACAGTCAAAATTTTTTGGGCATGTTATGAGAAGAAATGACTTGGAGAACTTGGTGACAACTGGCAAGATCGAAGGGAAAAGATCAAGGGGAAGACCGAGAAGTAAATACTTGGATGGATTGGCCACATGGCATGGTCGAGACAGGAACACGGAGCTGATCCATGACTTTGGTGATCGAGTGAGATGGCACGGCATGGCACATGATGGATGATGGATGGATAGAACACAAGGGAATTAAGTGGTTGGGACATTTAGTTTAGATGGAGTAGGATCGGCTAGCAGCTGGGGTGTTCTTCAAGGAACATCAGGGTGCAAGGAGAGAAAACAACCCGGAAGAGTTTGTAGATGGAGTGGAAGAGACATTAAAGAAATCAAATACAATGTTAGTACAGGCAACAAGACAAGCAAAACACAGAAAATGACATCTGTCTCCTCTCTGTGTTACTTCATGGCAGTAGCAGTCTGACCCAAGAAGTAGTACAATATGTGATATGTTCCTTATCTAAATGCCAAGTCAGTAATAAATACATCATGTATTCATTCTGCAAATAAATGCCAGAATGTCTGTCACAAATTGTGCTGTGTAAATGCCAAGAAGTGCACCTTCTAGTGATAGATCCCAGGCATTGCATGGGAGTCAGGCAAGCAGTGTTCAGCAGGATGAATATCCACCAGTATTAGTGGACAGCTCAATAACTCTATGCTTGAGCAGAGCAGGCCACTTGTCCTGACAGCCAGAAATTGACATCAGACCATTAGAAGACTTTCTTCTGGTACAAATCAGCATGGTTTTTGGTTTCAGTGTTAACCTTCTTCTGGTACAACTCAGCATGGTTTTGGTTTCACAGTGGTAACCTTCTTCTGGTACAACTCAGCGTGGTTTTGGTTTCAGTATTAACCTTCTTCTAGTACAACTCAGCGTGGTTTTGGTTTCACAGTGTTAATTGTTTTTTGTTGTTGTTTTTCTTTCAGATGGAGACAGTTGTAATCAAACAGGAGCCTTCTGAAACGTGTTTTGACTTCTTTGATTATTTTCCCAACAGTTCATTTGATGTTCAGCGCATCATGGCAGAGGTAAGGTCAGGTTCTACATTAGACAAAGCAGCCTTGTCTTGTAGCAGTGCAGTATAGAATGGTAGTTTGTTTCTGATGTAATCCTCTTCTGCATTTGATCCCCCTATCGAGCATAGGCCTTGAACCGACTCAGTCAAGCCTTCCTATACTTTGCTGTCGCCTGCAGCTCTCTCTTTGTCCTTATTTTACTTATCTTTGTCTCTAGTTCACTTCTGTATGGTTTTAGGACTCTATACCTTTTACCCTGTGGGTTCCAGGGGAATGACATTCCTGTTATAATATATACAGGTTTGCTCAATGCCATTGTCTTTCCCTGTGTCTTGATTCTCTGGAATTTGATATTTTCACATTGGTTATTATATGACACGATTTTAGTTCTTCTATTTTGTGCTGGCATCAATTAATGAATGTTTATTTTTGAATAATGGGTTTAGTCTTTCTCCACATTTTCTATCTATGCTGATCTAATGTTGGAATTAAATAGTCTAAATTTGGTGCTAGATCTCATTTTCTGTCTTCTTCTGCCACGGCCTCTCATCTCCTGATTAAGCTTACACCCATAACCAGCTCTTCCTGTTCTGTAGACTTGTTCCTGACCAGATGGGTTGTGGTCACACCCACCCTTCTTGAACGCTTTTTACGACATACTTGGTGGCAGATCACTGTTTTACTACTCTTCGCTTCCCTTTTGGGCTCTGGTAACATGTGCGGGTATAATCTTGGAGGAAGTTTGTTTCTGATAGAATCTTGTAGAAATTTAATTTCTAATGCAATCTTTAAAATAGTTTATTTCTATGCAGTCTTTAAGAAACTTTTATTTCTGATAAAATCTTGAAGGAAAATTGTTTATATTTTATTTACTTTTGGAGGAAGTAAATTTGTTTTTAATACAATAGGGGATACGATTTCTGTATTTCTTATTCAATCTTTGAGAAATGTTTGTTTATTTCTTCTGATAAATCCTGGAGAGTATTCATGATTTTTTAATGTATGGTAGAAAGTTGAATGTTTCCTAATGTATGTTAAAGAGATTAGACACACTACAGGAACCTGCTGTGGTATGTGGGGTGGGGTGTTAGGACCATGACATGTTGTAGGACCTGGGTGCATGGGGTCATAGGTCTAGTCTTTCCCTCCCGTTAGACACACAACAGGAAGATGCTGTGGTATGTGGGGTGTTAGAACCATGACATGTTGTAGACCTGGGTGCACGGGGTCATAGGTCTAGTCTTTCCCTCCTGTTAGACACACAACAGGAAGATGCTGTGGTATGTGGGGTGTTAGAACCATGACATGTTGTAGGCCTGGGTGCACGGGGTCATAGGTCTAGTCTTTCCCTCTCGTTAGACACACAACAGGAAGATGCTGTGGTATGTGGGGTGTTAGAACCATGACATGTTGTAGGCCTGGGTGCACGGGGTCATAGGTCTAGTCTTTCCCTCCTGTTAGACACACAACAGGAAGATGCTGTGGTATGTGGGGTGTTAGAACCATGACATGTTGTAGGCCTGGGTGCACGGGGTCATAGGTCTAGTCTTTCCCTCCTGTTAGACACACAACAGGAACCTGCTGTGGTATGTGGGGTGTTAGAACCATGACATGTTGTAGACCTGGGTGCACGGGGTCATAGGTCTAGTCTTTCCCTCTCGTTAGACACACAACAGGATGATGCTGTGGTATGTGGGGTGTTAGAACCATGACATGTTGTAGACCTGGGTGCACGGGGTCATAGGTCTAGTCTTTCCCTCTTGTTAGACACACAACAGGAAGATGCTGTGGTATGTGGGGTGTTAGAACCATGACATGTTGTAGGCCTGGGTGCACGGGGTCATAGGTCTAGTCTTTCCCTCTTGTTAGACACACAACAGGAACCTGCTGTGGTATGTGGGGTTGGGTGTTAGGACCATGACATGTTGTAGGCCTGGGTGCATGGGGTCATAGGTCTAGTCTTTCCCTCCTGTTAGACACACATCAGGAACCTGCTGTGGTATGTGGGGTGGGGTGTTAGAACCATGACATGTTGTAGACCTGGGTGCACGGGGTCATAGGTCTAGTCTTTCCCTCTCGTTAGACACACAACAGGATGATGCTGTGGTATGTGGGGTGTTAGGACCATGACATGTTGTAGGCCTGGGTGCACGGGGTCATAGGTCTAGTCTTTCCCTCTTGTTAGACACACAACAGGAACCTGCTGTGGTATGTGGGGTGGGGTGTTAGAACCATGACATGTTGTAGACCTGGGTGCACGAGGTCATAGGTCTAGTCTTTCCCTCCCATTAGACACACAACAGGAACCTGCTGTGGTATGTGGGGTGTTAGGACCATGACATGTTGTAGACCTGGGTGCACGGGGTCATAGGTCTAGTCTTTCCCTCCCGTTAGACACACAACAGGAAGATGCTGTGGTATGTGGGGTGTTAGGACCATGACATGTTGTAGGCCTGGGTGCACGGGGTCATAGGTCTAGTCTTTCCCTCCCGTTAGACACACAACAGGAAGATGCTGTGGTATGTGGGTTGTTAGAACTATGACATGTTTCAGGCCTGGGTGCATGGGGTCATAGGTCTAGTCTTTCCCTCTCGTTAGACACACAACAGGAACCTGCTGTGGTATGTGGGGTGTTAGGACCATGACATGTTTCAGGCCTGGGTGCACGGGGTCATAGGTCTAGTCTTTCCCTCCTGTTAGACACACAACAGGATGATGCTGTGGTATGTGGGGTGTTAGAACCATGACATGTTGTAGGCCTGGGTGCACGGGGTCATAGGTCTAGTCTTTCCCTCCCGTTAGACACACAACAGGAACCTGCTGTGGTATGTGGGGTGTTAGAACCATGACATGTTGTAGACCTGGGTGCACGGGGTCATAGGTCTAGTCTTTCCCTCCTGTTAGACACACAACAGGAAGATGCTGTGGTATGTGGGGTGTTAGAACCATGACATGTTGTAGACCTGGGTGCACGGGGTCATAGGTCTAGTCTTTCCCTCCTGTTAGACACACAACAGGAAGATGCTGTGGTATGTGGGGTGTTAGAACCATGACATGTTGTAGACCTGGGTGCACGGGGTCATAGGTCTAGTCTTTCCCTCTCGTTAGACACACAACAGGAAGATGCTGTGGTATGTGGGGTGTTAGAACCATGACATGTTGTAGACCTGGGTGCACGGGGTCATAGGTCTAGTCTTTCCCTCCTGTTAGACACACAACAGGAAGATGCTGTGGTATGTGGGGTGTTAGAACCATGACATGTTGTAGACCTGGGTGCACGGGGTCATAGGTCTAGTCTTTCCCTCCCGTTAGACACACAACAGGAACCTGCTGTGGTATGTGGGGTGTTAGGAACCATGACATGTTTCAGGCCTGGGTGCACGGGGTCATAGGTCTAGTCTTTCCCTCCTGTTAGACACACAACAGGAAGATGCTGTGGTATGTGGGGTGTTAGAACCATGACATGTTGTAGGCCTGGGTGCACGGGGTCATAGGTCTAGTCTTTCCCTCCCGTTAGACACACAACAGGAAGATGCTGTGGTATGTGGGGTGTTAGAACCATGACATGTTGTAGGCCTGGGTGCACGGGGTCATAGGTCTAGTCTTTCCCTCCTGTTAGACACACAACAGGAAGCTGCTGTGGTATGTGGGGTGTTAGAACCATGACATGTTGTAGACCTGGGTGCACGGGGTCATAGGTCTAGTCTTTCCCTCCCGTTAGACACACAACAGGAAGATGCTGTGGTATGTGGGGTGTTAGAACCATGACATGTTGTAGACCTGGGTGCACGGGGTCATAGGTCTAGTCTTTCCCTCCCGTTAGACACACAACAGGAACCTGCTGTGGTATGTGGGGTGTTAGAACCATGACATGTTGTAGACCTGGGTGCACGGGGTCATAGGTCTAGTCTTTCCCTCCTGTTAGACACACAACAGGAAGCTGCTGTGGTATGTGGGGTGTTAGAACCATGACATGTTGTAGACCTGGAGGGTCAGGTTTTCCCCGTTAGACACAACGACTCTGTGGAGGGTGTTAGAACCATGACATGTTGGGCTGGGTGCACGGGGTCATAGGTCTAGTTTCTCCCGTTAGACACAAACGACGCTGTGGTAGGGGGTGTTAGGACCATGACAGTTGTGGCCTGGGTGCACGGGGCATGGTTATCTTTCCCCGTCATAGTCAGCTCTTCGTTTAACACACACGAGCATGCCTGGGTGGGGTTAGGCCTAATTTTCCTGGGGGGGACGGGGAAGGTCTGTTTTTTGGGGTTTGAACCCAAAAGGAAGCTGGGGGGGGGGGTT
>JACEFZ010001839.1:0-83310 GCA_014155875.1 Cepaea nemoralis
ATGCTAGCCCATATTTTTATGGATAATCGGCAGTCGATGATGCATTGGTCTTACTGTGCTAGATCTATATTTTTAAACGTCCAATCGGCTCTCTGTGTGATTTGGTCGCTAGCACACATCCGCCTTTATTCTCCAAGAAATTTTCTGTTATCACTGTTAGGCTGAGGTCGACTGGAAGCGCAGGTGAATTTTAAGAATCCGCCCTGCCTGACGAATGTTGCAGCCCATGACCATCATCGGATCGTTAGGCACACGTCTAGCGACTAAGTTACCGCGGCTCCTATGAATTAAAGACATCAGTAGTATTCAGGGGGGGGGGGGGGGGGGAGATACAAGTTTGAATATAACGCCTATTATTTAAATCTATTATTACTGCAAGCTCCTGTTTGTTCCTTTGTTCCTGTTGCCACGGCATCAATTCTTAGTGCCATTTTTATAGAAATTAATGTTTGCTACATATGCTGACAAAATAGATGGTCCATTCCTTCTGTGTAACTGGAGGTATACATTTTCTACATATTCCAATTTCCCTAAGCTATTTGAAATAAGACTATTACATTCATACAAGAGACACCATTGCGGTTTATAGCAACATTTCAAGCGAACGAAAGAAGAAGTTTCCGGGCACAGTCATTCTCGGAAACACCTGGGAGGTCTTCGCTGGAGCTACAGAGTTTTTGCCAAGTGTGACACTTTCTGCAAGCCGCTTTGCTGAAAGAGACCGATTCATATGGGATAAAGCCTGGTGTAATGAGGTTGACAATTTCGCCTTTAATCTCTTTGGTTTCAGTGTCTATATTAGAGAAAAACCTCTCCACTGATATTCGTCTTCAAACTCCGTCTGGTGAATATATAAACTGCTCGGTTATGCCTGGCTAGTGTTATTCCTTCTAGGCCAGGTATTGATTTGGCTCAAACGATGTTGTTAGTTAAACGGTTTATGCTCGGCCCATATGTTCAACACATGTACTCAGTTTTATATTGGAACTGGTCGTTAAATGGTAATAGATCAATTTGAGATAATTATAGCTCACGTATCTACTTCGCCATTAAATCTGCTATTACAAATAACTGCTCTGTCGTTTGGGCATTTCTTATTGTATCTTACAGTCAGGAGATAATTATGTTCACTATTCTCCAACAATAACCATCACAACACTCGGGGAGGTTCAAGAATATGTAACGTGATTGTTCTACCTTGCACTTGTAATGTCAGATACTGGCAGAACTGAAGCATAAAAAGAATAACAATAATAATACATATATTCAATAACATTAACAAACATATAACATCTAGAGAGATAAACAATAAATTCAGAAAAAGTAGTCACAATGTATAAACACCTAAACATACACAAGTACGCACGCACGCATAAACACATACATACACACATACACACACACTAATATATATATATATATTATATATATATATATATATATATATATATATATATATATATATATATATATATATATATATATGTGTGTGTGTGTGTGTGTGTGGTTGTATGTGTGTGTGTGTGAGTGAGTGAGTGTGTGTGTGTGTGGGTTGTGAGAGAGAGAGAGAGAGAGAGAGAGAGAGAGAGAGAGAGAGAGAGAGAGAGGAGAGAGAGAAAACGAACGAGCTGTATTTTCACAGGGTCACACATTAGGCACGCAAGACCCGTTTTATATTTGGCCCTTCCAATCACTCATCTTTGTTCATCACTTGTGCATGTTACATTCATATAGGAAAAAAAAACATTGTCAAATGGATGTTGTAAACATAATCAATGCATATTACCAGAGAGGGAGAGAGAAACTCGCTTACAAACAGGAGCATTTCGCGGTGACAGGAATAATTTGGCCATCCTACACAACACAGTGGCTTGAAACAACAATGCTGAAAGGCAAGCCTCCTGGAAGAACTTGCAGGGGTGGATCAGCACTAAGACAGACACAGGACATTGCAGACACCTTAGTCATGAGAATACATGAGACAGGGGCACTGACAAAGAATCGAGGCACTGTTCAGCAGGTCGAGATGAGAGCGGCGTTCTGCAGAATGTGCTACACAATGATAAATCAGTATTCATCCTGCACAGACACAGTGACCAACAAACAGTAGGATGGATCAAATAAAAAATGGATGGCGGGAAATGGGAAGTAGGTGTCACAGTTATGACGTAAGATTTGTTAATATAGTAGCAGACATGTTGTATTATGACGCAAGGATAACATGTCGGCGATATATAAACCCATGTCAGATATGTGAAATCGCATAAGCCGATTAATCATCCCATGACAATTAATCAGTTAATGTAAGTCTTACTTATCCTTGACCTTTGTTTCTAACGAACCCTTCTCAAATACCTCACGTATATTATTATTATTATTATTATTATTATTATTATTATTATTATTATTATTATTATTATTACTGTTCTTGCTAGCTACTATAGCTGCGAGGAAGCCACTTTCAGGTAAATAACAATGCCGGACAGCCTTCCGGAATCAACAGGATAAGAGAAATCTGAGAATAGCATAAACACAGGGAAGAGAAATTGTGAAAGAGATGAATAATGTGCAGAAACATAGTGCAATTAGCAGATTTCAGCGTTAATCTAGCATGTCCAATATCACCGCACAGGGGAGATTCACTTGTCAACACATCTTTGACACGTGACTTCCATCTTGTTTTGAAGAGCGTTGCCAAAAAGAGAACTTGTGAAACATCAATGACGTCATTTGAGACACGATAAGATTCCTACGCTTCAAATGGCTGGTGTAAAATATCTGGAAACATTCCGCGTTTCAAGACGATCTCCCTTCATAGATTACGATTTAAGTTGAGGTAAATAGTTCTTGGAATCACTGTCTACTGGTAGTTTGTCATCATCTTAAGAGTGATGGGTTGAATAATTTTAGACTAAATAACAATTAAAAATCAGATTGCAACTGTTATCATTATTGTTGGGACTTTTCGCTGGCTGTTGAAGATGAGGACGAGTGAGTATGGGGATATCTCGAGTGCTGTGATGTCGGTTCTTGACCCATGCTTAGGCCTATATCCTAATATCGCGAAGTGTGATGGGAAAACCCGGACGCTTGTCATAACAAACAAAGGTAAAAATTGACGGACAGCGATGTATGTGGAAAGCATCAACAGCTGGGCAACATATCACAATCGAACAACAATTGCGTTTTAATGTATTAATTGTTGAGCCTCCAGTTCTGCCAACCCGTTCACACTAATCTCGGCATTATCTATTCACTGTAATGATCACCTAGTGAAAGCCGTTCTGATCTCCCCCGTTGTCAATCCATGCCTAGGCTCTGTGCTTCCGCCTCTCTGACGTAACCTGCCTGCTGGCACAGGTATATGTCCTTGAGTGCTCGGGTCTCTTACTATCACGCAAGCTAAATCTCCTCACAGTGCACGAATCCCTTTAACATCCGCAACTATACTTGCTATAAATATTCATGTGTGGGCATTTTTTCTCGTTTTCAGAAGTCAGCGAGATCCCAGGGTTTAATGCGCTTGTGATTACACTCCCAGTGCGTTGACTGCGGGGTAGTAAAATCGTTCCCTACACCGGTCAGTTTGTCTTCAACGGTGACGTGTTATTTAAATAAAATGGCAAATTACTGGACGTAAAATGCCCCAACAGATGGGGCTGGTTATCAACCAAGATAAGACAGAATATATGGTAATTTCAAGAGACGGAATGGCTAAAAACTCTGACCACATACAAATAGATAATATGACCATTAAAAGAACGGAAACATACAAATACCTGGGTACAATCTTCAACTGCTCCAACATCATAAGGGAAGAAATACAAACTAGAATCAACTCTGGAAATAAGATATACTATGCACTACAACATCTACTAAAATCAAAGGCGCTATCTCGTAACACCAAAATCACAATATACAAAACACTGATCAGACCAGTTGTGCTGTATGGCTCTGAAACCTGGAGTACAACGAAAGGAGACGAAGCCTTGTTACAAACCTTTGAGAACAAAATTTTAAGACGCATCTTTGGACCCATTAGGGATACACAAAGTGGAGAGTGGAAAAGAAGAAGTAACAAAGACATTTATGATTTGTTTAAGTCCCCGCTAATCACTGGTATCATGAAGGCTAATAGACTACAATGGCTGGGGCATATAGAAAGAATGGAAGATAATAGGGAAACAAAACTCGCTTACACTCAGGAAATAAATGACCGTAGACCCCGAGGTAGACCAAGAAGGCTGTGGAGAGATAATATACATACAGACCTACAAGCACTTGGAATCAACGACTGGCAATAGAAGGTCCACCAGAGAGACGAATGGAGACAGATTGTATTTGCAGCAAAGAACCTCAATGGCTCGGAATGCTGAAGAAGAAGAAGAAGAAGAAAATGCCTAGTAAATCAACCTGGGAAGTAGTAGCACGTGTATGGACTACGCTTGAGTTCAAAGCAAGCCAATGCTAAAAATAAATTCATTTCAAGTTTTCAAATTTACCCTGGGTAGTGTTTGCTTGGTCTGCTCGTTGCAATTTACAAATGATGAGTTGTTAACGTGCCCAAACAGGCAGGTCGTGCCCACGCAGGCAGGTTGTTCCAACACGGTCAGGTAGTGCCCACACAGGCAGGTCGCGCCCACACAGGCAGGTCATGCCCACACAGGCAGGTTGTTCCAACACGGTCAGGTAGTGCCCACACAGGCAGGTCGCGCCCACACAGGCAGGTCGCGCCCACACAGGCAGGTCGCGCCCACACAGACAGGTCATGCCCACATATGCAGATCGTGCCCACACAGGCAGGTCATGCCCACACAGGCAGGTCATACCCACACAGGCAGATCGTGCCCACACAGGCAGGTCATGCCCACATAGGCAGATCGTGCCCACACAGGCAGGTCATGCCCACACAGGCAGGTTGTGCCAACACGGTCAGGTCGTGCCCACACAGGCAGGTCGTGCCCACACAGGCAGATCGTGCCCAAACAGGCAGGTCATGCCCACACAGGCAGGTTGTTCCAACACGGTCAGGTAGTGCCTACACAGGCAGGTCGCGCCCACACAGGCAGGTCGCGCCCACACAGGCAGGTCATGCCCACATAGCCAGATCGTGCCCACACAGGCAGGTTGTTTCAACACGGTCAGGTAGTGCCCACACAGACAGGTCGTGCCCACACAGGCAGGTTATGCCCACACAGGCAGGTCGTGCCCACATAGGCAGGTCGTGTCCACACAGGCAGGTAGTGCCCACATAGGTAGGTCGCGCCCACACAGGCAGGTCATGCCCACACAGGCAGGTCATGCCCACACATGCAGGTCATGCCCACACATGCAGGTAGTGCCCACACATGCAGGTAGTGCCCACACAGGCAGGTCATGTCCACACAGGCAGGTCATGCCTGTCGTGTCCTCCTTTACAGTGTCGTCCCTGGAGTGAAGAGAGCCGACACCCACATTATAATATTTTTTCCCTCTCAATATTCTGGAGATTCCACCAGCTTCCGTCCAACACACTCCATCAGCCTATGGACACCTTTTCCTATCACTCTCTCACTGTCGTACTATGCCCCCTTCTCATACTTCCCCAACGCAACATACTCAACAACTCTTGCTTCTAAAAATTAATAAAGATAATTTATTAAAAGAAAAGTGTAACGTATATGAGACGTGTATGTGAAGAAAATGTGTGACGTGTTCTATAAAGTGTGTAGAATCGGACTCTCAGACCACAACCCAGTCAGCTGATCCCAGCAAGGATAGACCACAGCACGTTACGTCAGAACATGTACATCTCACCCCGTGCCGAAACCATCTTGCCGGATACTGCTTTGCCTCTGTAGACCTCTGGTAATCCAATTTCATGATCATCCGAAATAGACACCGGTGGTATTAACAGTTAATCATGGACCGGTTGCACCCTACACAATGTCCGTTCCTATCGTTCCTTAAAAAAAAACTGCACAAGTCCTTTGTAGTGTGTACACCGTCATTAATGTTAATTGTTAATGTGATTGATCCTCACTCGTGTCTATCTAGCCTCACGTATAATGTCTTGTGTTCTATTACACGAGATTATATAACACTAGGTAACTATTAGACTGTTCTCATTTAGTTACTACTGTCTGATGCTGTGTGGTGCATCAGTACGCATCACTCTCTTTGGTGAATCAACTTCCTTCTAGCTTTAGTTACGTTCTGTATGCAACTTTATTGATTGTTGAACTGGTGTTCTTCCGAATGGGATTGGATTTTTTCCCAAAAACTTGTTGAGTTTCCTTGGATCTGGTAGGGAACCTAGGATAGAAACAACACATCTGGTGATAGTACTAGTTACTGATCCTTTCGGCTGAGTGTAAGCCTATCACCTTGCTTAATGATCTTTAGCTAACTAGACTTAGTCATAGAGCAGATTAGCTACCCACCTAGAGCCGAATCAGGCTATGACAAAGAAAAAATCAGCAAACAGAATGCGGAACCCCGCCCACCAGGGACACCTACGGGAAGATCCCAATTATCCCTCATTACTCAATTCTCAACTAGTAAAGCTTATCAACACTTCACTAATCTATTCTTAACTAGCAGAGTTAATATCACTATTCTACTCTAACTAGTTTCCACTAACAGTGCTAATCATCACACTATAGTTTAACAAGGCCACAGTCTATATTAATTAGAACTAATATTATACTAGGTTATACCTTAAATGGCACTACTGCAGTCCTATCAATCATATCTACATCTGCCATTATAGGCACGTGTAAAATTAAGTCACTAATTAACACACGGTAGATATTATTTCCACTAAGCACTGCAGTGCCCTGGCACTCCGACTAGAGCATTTTCAAGTCCCCCTAGTTGGTCCCAACTCGGGTTATATGGCAAACTACCAAAGTTGGCCACGTGACGTTATCCTTTATGCCCCCACACAGGTGGCACATTGGCAGATCATCCCCTGTCAGGGATCCATCCTCCCTCGGGCTCCCTCCATGTTAGATTTGTCATCACTGGTTCTGACATCCAAAACAATCTAGATAGTTACTGTCGAGTTCCAACAAAGAGTTTCGATACCAAGCTGCCAATCATGGTTTTCCAAACAAGCTTACATTGTGCACGTGACGTTGTTCATGTCCGGCAGGTGTTCCACTGTTTTCAATAACACCCTCAACTTTCTGTCATGTGCTGACAGTCAAAACCTCCATTCCGTCTGATGTCCGGAACCATAGATGACAAACGGAACCATTCCATATCCTGAGCGGCCAATTATATGTGATTTTAACTGTTATGAACTGCCAACGCGTTTTATCCCTTCCTTCTCACTCACCGCCAAATGTGTATATGGGCTGACCCGATGTATCCCGTGCAGCTGTGTTTACTCTGTTAGTACGACTGTTGTGGCCTAGAAAATATACGCCAAGCGAACGTCGGTATTATTATCTGGTTAACTCATGGCGAGCTCGTGACAATGCCCACACAGGCAGGTCATGCCCACACATGCAGGTCATGCCCACACATGCAGGTAGTGCCCACACAGGCAGGTAGTGCCCACACAGGCATTTCATGCCCACACAGGCAGGTCATGCCCACACATGCAGGTAGTGCCCACACAGGCAGGTCGTGCCCACACAGGCAGGTCGTGCCCACACAGGCAGGTCATGCCCACACAGGCAGGTCCTCAGAATTGTTCGCGCTGGTCCGGGAAGGCTAGACGTTGGACAGCTACCCAAGAATCGAAGAGGAGTTCACCATCATCCTCTTATGTTGTTAAAATATATACAGACAACTCCGTGAATGGCCTGTATGTTAACCTATAAGGAAAGCAAAGAATAGCAAAACTGTAACATGCCATGCGTAAAGTAACAGGCGACAGAGGAGTATATGTGTGAGACTGGCTGCTTGATCCCATGGAACATTTTCCCTGCACAATCCAACCAGTCATGACAAGGTCTACAGCCGAGGAGATTGTGGCGTGAGTTTCCTAGGATAAAAGGCTGAAGAAGAGGTAGTAGTAGTAGTAGTAGTAGTAGTAGTAGTAGTAGTAGTAGTAGTAGTAGTAGTAGTAGTAGTAGTAGTAGCAGCAGTAGTAGTAGTAATAGTAGTAGTAGTGTTGGTGGTGGTGGTGGTGGTGGTGGTTGTGGCGGTGGCGGTGGCGGCGGCGGAGGCGGTGGCAGTGGTGGTGGTGGTGTAGGTGGTGGTGGTGGTGGTGGTGGTGGTGGAGGAGGTGGAGGAGGAGGAGGAGGAGTACGAGGGGGAGTAGGAGGAGGAGGAGCAACAAAGATACTACAAGAAGAAGAGGAAGATGAACAAGAAGAGGAAGAGGAACACTCCATATTGTGTCCACGGCTTCTAGAGGAGAGCAATAGGGAGGGTGCAAGCCTTACCCAGTGCGAGAAAATGCAACATAAAGACTAAATGTCATGGCAGGGCAGACCAGATCCTAAGCCTTGGTCGGCAATCGGTCTAGGTTAACAGCTCCGATAGGAGGACAGTTAGAATATTGCTGTGAAGATCCGGCAGCTTCTGCAGCTTGTCTTGTTCCAGACGTTTTGATGTTACCTTTCCTCTGGAATAAACTAGACAGGCCGAGGGAGGGATCATGGTGCATGGGCAACACATGGTCTCTAAATTCAGCCCAGGCTTTGTGTTATGGAGAGGTATAACTCCATTTTACAGACTACCGTCTGTCAAGACGTCAAGGTGTCAGTCAGTCAGACATCTACAACTGTAAATGTATTTACTGTTTGCGCGTTGTACTCGTAATCAGTAGGTATTGTTAAGCCCATTAAAATAGACCGTAAGCACGCCTGCCTGACTGCCCCATGGTTATGGGTTGAAATCCTATTCAAGGCAGATATTTATCTATAATGACCAGGACTCGCAGGTTCTAAAATTTTTAATAGGTGCCAGAATATTTTCTAGAAAGTAGAGGCTACGGTGTGATATTGACACGTCACTCATCGAGTGCCTATTGGTCTAACAGAAGTGAAAAATAAATCACAAAGAGAATATGATTGGCCAAAAATGCTTTCAACAGCATGGAATCATTATTAACATGTAGAGAGATTAACAACGCTATAAAAATGAGAACTGTCAAATGTTACGTATATTCAGCACTATGGTACTGCGCGGAAGCCGGGACTTGGAACAAGAAACTAGAAAGTCGAATAGATGCCCTGGAGATGTGAATATACAGAAGAATATGTCGTATTTCATGGAAACAGAAAATATCAAATGGAGAGATTCTAGGAAAACTGGGAATAAAAAGAGTGCTGATGAAAGAAATAAAACAGAGGCAAATGAAATATTTCGGCCACGGTAATTGATTGATTGATTGATTGATTGATTGATTGATTGATTTAGGAACCGACATCACAACATTCGGGACATTTCCATAAGAGCTCCGTCCCCATCATCAGCAGCGAGCGAAGAGTTCCAACACTAATAGTTCCAGTAGCAATCTGATTAAATGTCCGTCTCGCCTTTTCTCTGAGCGTCGATAGTCGGCTAGATCCCCTCGTCACACCTCGCTGTCTCATTCTTACCAGACCATGGTGACTCATTTGCTCCTCCGAGGTGTACACGTGCTCCCACAAGGCCGCAACCACGTCTATCTTGCCATGCATCAATACTCCACCAAGTTTTGCCGAGCCAGCCAATCTGTCAGCCTGTTCATTCCCCAGCACACCGACATGCCCCGGAGAATAGATCCACGGTAAAAGACATAACACTTATAAAAACCATACCGGAGGGCAAGGTTGAGGGCAAGCGAGTAAGAGGTAGGCAACGATACAAGTGGGAAGATAACATCAACAGATGGACAGGCATCTATCTGACAGAATGTACAACCAAGGCGAGAGACAGTGTTGGAGATCCATTGCAGATCTTCATTGTAGAGACGGCACCTGATTGATTGATTGATTGATTGGTCTAACACATGGTGCTAATATCACATATCTAGTAGTGAAAAGTGCCACCTTACTTACCTTTTACTTTTTATTATTGTTTGTTTTTAATGTTCCTGGATGGGTGGTCTTCATTACACAGCTTGATGTGAATGTCGAAGAATAATTTGTCAAGAAGAAGCCATATCAGTAACTGGTGCCATGAGGAATCGTCAGAACTCCAGCCAGCGGTGTCATCAATATCAACCGAGGCAGCTACTTCGGTCTTGTGACAAGATTACCATCAGATAGTATCGAAACCCTAAGTACACTATGTGGGGTTGTAACTATGTGGGGTTGTAAGTATGTGGGGTTGTAGGTATGTGAGGTTGTACATATGTGGGATTGTACTGTGTGGGGTTGTACTATGTGGGGTTGTAGGTATGTGGGGTTGTATGTATGTGGGGTTGTACATGTGTGGGGTTGTACATGTGTGGGGTTGTACATGTGTAGGATTGTACTGTGTGGGGTTGTACTGTGCGGGGTTGTACTATGCGGGGTTGTACTATGTGGGGTTGCACGCATGTTGGGTTGTAAGCATGTTGAGTTGTACGCACGTGGTTATGGAGAAATATGGGGTTGTAAGTATCTGGGGTTGTATGTATGTGGGGTTGTACTTATGTGGGTGCATCGGAAAAATAACAAGAAGTACGAGCGAAAGCGATTGATTAGCGGAGTAACAGATTCTTCGAATGCTACCCAATACACAGACCACACTTTGGACTTGTTCAGCCAGTGTGTTCTTAGTCTGATGCTGAAAGGAATAACAGATGTAGCTGGAAGAAGAAGTAGAAGAAGAAGAAGAATTAGGAGGGACAGGATGAGGAGGGAATGCTGCTGGCGTAATGACGTTTACGATAATGATGACGACGGAGATGTTAATAATTTCCCAGATACATCTAGAGTACCTATGTAATGAGACAATGCTGAAGTCAGAAACCTAAAGGTTGTCAAGGTTTTCTTCTGCTGCTGTGTTTAAACTCTGGTCATCATGTGGATATTCCAGTATAAAATAACACAAAGTAATGCCGCTTTACAGAACACAATTACGGAAAACACAGGACGTTGTGGCGACTAGACTTGATCAGTAAATACATACACAAAACACGACATATAGTCATGGAGAAGATACTACAGTGACTACATTAAAGCATAAGAACCGAATGAGAAGAATGGGAAACAAAAGGAACAATGAAGAGAAATTGTTTTTTAAAAATGTTAATGGGCTACTTATCTCTAAATTCAAGGCTTTGATACTAAGATGAATCTTCACATTGATACTTTTTTGTAGACAGATGTTGGAGTCTGCAGGATAGTAACCGCCGTTTACGCTAGTATATAGCGATAGATCTAGAAAAGTGGTCATGACACACACAAACACCACGTCACCCACAAGACAAAGATCCTTCGGAAATCAGTTACAATCTTAAGGAAACAAGAAGCCCGGCTGTCATGCAAAGACGAGCATATTTTAGGCCATTACGATAATAGTCTATTTCCCCGCCAATAACGTTTCCCCCCTTGGAAAAACTGAAGAACTCCTGTCGGTAAATTGGCGAGGATTAGGACACTTTTTTCTTTTCAACAGTCATCGGGACAGTCCTCGCTTGTCAGCTAAGCCTGGTGCCAGAACGTGGGGATGGTTTTATGTTTGTTGATATTAGGAAGATGAAAAATTCAATCTCTATCAGTGTGTGTAGGAACTGGTTTGCTGGCAGTAATAACACCGTATGCCTGTCTGTAGGAGGAATAAGCCGGTTGTGCTCGTCTAAGAACAACATTATGTGGCCTTGTTGTTAGTATTACGGCAAATGTGCTTTATTTTCGAGAGAAAATGGGATCGGTGTCTTGTTGGGGGATGGGGTATACAAGACATTCGCTCTTTACTGTGGTGGAAATAAGGGAAATGCGCACGGACTGTGTGTTCATTTATTGTACTGTCGTCTAGATGAACAGGCCTAGAGAGAATTTACAGACATTGGTATTGGTCTGTTGTCTCCAGTGCAACTAAGGTATTCAATAATTGCATAATAATAATAATAATAATAATAATAATAATAATAATAATAATAATAATAATAATAATAAAAAGAAAATAGATTGACCCCGTTGACATGTTTTTACAGCTATCAGTCATTGAAGGTTCAAGCATTTGAATAAATGAGGGAAAATGGTAATAACAAAATCATACGTGTATTGTTTTGACAGGGAACAAATATGAATACTTTGTTCAATAATGAGTGCGCTACTAAAATTAAATTGTACACTATTACTAAACAATGGAAGTGCAATAAATAACCCACTTTTGGTTGATTAAAGTTAGTAGCATGTCCTTGTTAATAGGACGTCACAGTCAACCGCAACATTTATTGGCTGATTATGATTTTCTAGGTTATTTTACGGTCAGTTGTTTGCCAATGCCTTCTAAGTGGCCGACGCTCCAATCATAGTATAAATCAACGCAAAGCGATCTGCTCTCAAAACGCCTTGGGATGAATTGGAACCCGGCAATGCAGAATTGTGATAATGCATTCACTACCCTTAAGCCACAAACGCCGACGATTGACTTCTGGTACACGAGGGGTACTTACACGCACACGGTGTGTACTTTGGTCGTAAAGTGTTACGGTACACAAAGAACTGATTATTTTTCTTGCGCTCGCTCGATTGCAACTCAAGACAAACATTTTAGTCGAACTGACCGATGTAGGGGTTGAACCCGCCGCGCTATCACGATACCAGCACACTGGAAGTTACTGAGCGAGTGCACTTATCCATTTAGAGATGCTGGCCTCCTTTCATGCAGTTTTGTCTTTGTCTATTTACTGTTTGTGTTTCTGACGGAGGCTCTAGCTTTACCTTGTTTCCACAAGTAACAACAATGTAGAAGTCACATGAACAGGTCATAGCATTGCAAATGTATCACAGGATCAAGAATCTATGAAGCAAGACAAGCAAAGAAATAAAAGTAAACATTTTGAGAACATGCATCCTTTCTGTTGCAATATACAGCTGTGCATCATGGGTTATTTAACAAACATTCATAATCATCATCATCATCTTCGTCTTCCACTTAGACCGCCAACAGTCGTGGGGAAGAATAATTGGCGCTCCAGCGCCCGGATGGTTTCATTCCGTTTGATTGTACAATGTCTTTGATGTCGTAAATCCATTTTATTCTCAGGCATCCTCTTGCTCCCGTAGGTCTTCTTTGATGTAGGGCCAGTTCTGGCAGTTGGTGGTGTAGAATTCTAACGAGATGGCCAAACCATTTGATCTTCTGTCTTTCAATATATGTGGCACAAGGTGTCGATTCCACTTACTGTCTGATAATATCATTTCTTATTCGGTCTCGGATAGTTAAGTTGGCAGCTCTTCCCAAGCATATCATCTCAGAGGTGTTAAACATTAAAGAACCTCATTGGCTATGGTACCGCCACTGCGCAAAGCTAACATTAAAGACATAAAACGTTAAAGAGGTAAATTGATGCTTTTGAATGTAAATGTAAAGAAACATTCTTAGGATGCCATGGAGCAAGGTACAAACAAAACAAAACACAATGGTACTGGATAAGATCTAATCGTTGAAGAAAACGCTTATAAACAGTATTGAGCCTCTGAAACTGAACACATCAGTGGGGTAGACAGATGATATTACAGATAAAATACAACCACAACAACTGAGGATCTTCTCTGTTGAATCGTTTTACTTTCTCGGGCAAAACTGTATCACTGTACTTTAACAGTTTGTTATTTTCCTTGATGTTTGGCTTTACACGCTAATTTATTTCCCTATTAAATATGAAACCGATATTTACGTATATGGATACCAGTTTTATCCCACTTTATTTTCACTTTAGGCTCTCACAATGTTTGCTCTGTGGCTAAGTAATTATGGACGCAATTCGTAATCCGGCATACCACGTTCAAAACACAGCTGCGGGCGATTTAGCAGCAGAACGCCTTTTCACTGAATTTTCACTGAATGGTATGAATGCCGGTCGTTCAGAAAGCAATGGTAAACTACTGAACATAATCTTGCCGAGAATTCACAAAAAGCCAAAACATGCTCGGTTTGGCTGCGAAGTCATGTAAAGAATATGCAGCTAATTAACTATTTACAATCGTCATGAGCATCTTCATCAAGTGCATTGTAAACTGGCGTGGGCGATTATGCTTCTCCCCATCTTGCGATCTCCAATAGCATATATTAGTTCACTAGCTGACATTGTTGAAAGTGCCATGACACAAGGATGTCAACAAGTTTTTCTCACTAGTTAGTTAGTTAGTCTACAGATCATCCTCATTGCACATCGAACCATTCAGTCCATAAGTGTTCGGCTCCCCTCCTCAGTAAATCCCACAGCGTGTAGCGGCTAACGACACCAGTTCTGTGTTGGTTTGTTACTCTTCTTTGGCTTCCTGCGTAGTGTTCTTGTTTGGCCACCCCTCTTTTAACTTGCGGTTCTTGCAGTCTGACCATGGTTGTAGGTTCCCATTCATCGAATGGTTCTCGTAAACGACTTATTTCTCGTAGAGCACTCAGAATGTCTGCCTGGTCTATGGCTCCTCTGCCTTCCGCAGTAGCCCTACTTGCAAGCCTGTCAAACTGCTCTTTCCCTTGTGCACACACATGCCCTGGCATGAAAATGAAACTAATTTTTGCCAGCCGAGACTGCTCCAGAGACAGCAGCCACTCATTTCGGACCCACCCCATCAGTATCATCCTGAGCATACGCATTGAGTCACTAAGGACACATGCTCGATTGAATGTCCATGTTTCGAGCCATGTTATTGATTTACTTACTGCCATGACTTCCATAGTCAGGCTGCTTTTGGTCAAAGCAAAAGCACCAGACTCTTCCTTCACCCTTTTCCCTCTGGCCTGGGCGTTAAAGGCCCATGAACTCCTCACACCTCGGACGACCGACCCATCCGTGTAAATGACAGCATCATCCTCTAACGAATTCTCGAAGATCAGAGTCTGTACTTCCGCCTCCACAGCAGCTGGATTTTCTTGTCTGCATTTCCTTTCCAATTGGATGCACACTGAAATAGATGTACAGAACTCTATTGACACTTGTACCCACTACCCGCCAGGTTTTAAGTCCTCAAGAGAACACACCTCCTGAAGAATGTCTTCGGCTTGACCCATCCACGACTTTCCTCTTTTTAAACTGCTGCTCTTTACCTTCTTAATCTCGCTGTGCATTGGATGTTGTGTGTTTGCGTTGACTCTGAGATAGGAACGTGCTTGGCACAATTGTATTCTGTACCTCATGGTTGGAAAATCAAGCTGTATCTCTTGTACCTCCAAGAATAATGCGCATAGCTTCGTTCTGTATCCTTTCCATCCTTTCTATCTGCTTATGGCTGAGAGTCAGGACCGCCACCGCATCCTCCAAAACAGAAAGGACAAGACCCTCGGAAAGAAGACATAGATGGCGCTTCTCACAGTTTGCCGCCGCCATCACCCGCATGCAGCCAAATCCCGCTTAGCCTTTGTTATCACCTGGTCTACATACTCATTATAAGCTAGGCTTCGATCAAATCGTATCCCCAGGTAATTCATCGCCTGCATTCTTTCCACCGTCTCTGAATCCAGATTTACAGTTGACGTTGGGGTGTTGACAATATAGTTATTCAATGAGAACCATGTTACTGTTGCCTTTGTTGGGTTGACCATTGCCCCAGCTTATGCAATTGAGTTCGGTTTGTTGCATAGCAACCTGATCTCTATCCTTGATCTAATGGTACACTAAAACATCGTCTGCATACAACAATATCCTTCCCGGTTCTATGATTTGCTCGCTGGTGATTCTCACAGTGTAGGCGATGAACAACAACGGAGATAATGGGTGGTAGGTCTGGATATATTGTTGTTGGTAGTAAGTGGCTAAGTTTTTCTCACTGTCTTCTTCTACCTCTTTTTCCACAAAACTGGCCAGTTGTCACAATATGGTCCAGGTGTGTCTTCTTATAAAGTGGCCAAAATTGTGACGATTGCTTTTTTCGCAGTGGCCGTCGCTCATTGTGAATATTATTTTATACTGGTCATCGTTCATTATGTCTATTAGTATGTATTGGCCGTATCTCATTATGTCTATTATTTTATATTGACCGTCTCTCATTATGTCTATTAGTTTATATTGGCCGTCTCTCATTATGTCTATTAGTTTATATTGACCGTTGCTCATTATGTCTATTAGTTTATATTGGCCGTCTCTCAGTATGTCTATTAGTTTATATTGGCCGTCGCTCATTATGTCTATTAGTTCATATTAAATCGCCGCCTCTTCAATAATTTTCTTCTGGTTGTATTGGGCCAGATACTGTTGTACTTGCAAGTTGTATATGTCGAGGTATGTTTAAGAGTTGCCGCACACTGCCTGTCTGTAAGAACACTTACATTTTTTTTTCTAAATTTACTTGCAAATAGTGGTTTCGTGTATTGTAAATTAATTCAAATTAACACCCCCCCCCCCCCCCCAATCTTTTTCTGTCTACTCCTGCCCCTTTCTCTTGTCCTCCATTCTGTGATTAAATAAGGTTAGATTAATTTTCCTCCCATTCTATTTAGAGGGAGCTGTGGTAGCTGGTAACTAGACGCTGGCTTACCGGCCCGGTTCTCATGTGTTCAAATTCCCTCAAATTCCCCCTTTGGGAGTCTCCATGGCGAAGTGGTCAAGCCGTTTGACTCGGGCTCCGAAGGTTGTGGGTTAGATTCCGGGCCGCGTCCTTCAATCATGTGCCATGCCGGAAAGCGTGGGCGGTCATGACTCGCCATTTCACTCGATCACCAGTGTCGTGGATCAGCTCAGTGTTCCTGTCTTGTCCATGCCATGTGGCCAAGCAATCCAGGTATTTTCCTCTCGGTCTTCCTCTTGGTCTGTTCCCTTCGATCTTGCCAGTTGTCACTAAGTTCTCCAATCCATTTCTTCTCATAACATGTCAAAAAAATTTTGACTGTCTACGTCTAATTTCTCTAATCAGTTTACGATGTTTATTTGTCTCCTGTAGTACTTGGTCATTGGTTTTTCTGTCTGTCCATGGTATTCTTTGTATTTTTCTCAGAAACCACATTTCTGCAGCCATCAGATGCTTTTCAGCTTGACTGCTCATTGTCCAAGTTTCATATCCATACAAAAGAACAGGCTCTATGTATCCCCTCAACACTCTTTTTCTCGTTTCAATTGACATCTTTTTATTGGTCAGAATGTTTTTCATCTTGCTAAAGGCTACTTTCGCCATGTCGATTCTTGTTCTAATCTCTTCAAGGCATCTCCCATCAGATGTTATGACTGTTCAAAGATAATTGTACCGATTCACTTGTTGAAGAATATTTCCATTTACTTGTATATTACATTGTGGCACTTCTTTCTTCCTAGTGACGACCATAACCTGAGTCTTTTTACAATTTAATTCTAACCCCTTCGGTTCACGAGTGAAAATTATCGGAGACTCCAGTGGGTCGTCGCTAGAGCTACGGAGTTCGTGCTTTGTGCGACGCTTTCCGCGCTGCGGAAAGAGACCTAGCCATATGGGACAAAACCCGGTGCAATGAAGTCGACCCTGTCGACTTTTAAGCGACTTTTTTTTTTAAATTTCCTACAGGGAGGAAGTTAAAAATTGTGCTCTGCTCCCAAGTCGAGTCAGCCTAAAAAGGGCACCAGGAAATGACCTGGGAAGTAAAGGCGGTCGGTGAGATACAGCCCACATCACCCACGGAGTGTCCATTGGCCTATACAAATATAGACCTAGCACCATATACCCAATGCGTCAAAGGCGTGTGAAGGAGTTTTTACTCTCTACTGACTTCACTCTCTAACGCTGTTTGCATTTGTCTCTATAATTTTCTGTTTTGACTTGTTTCTTTCTATAATTCTGTTTGATCTTATTTCTTTCTATAATTCTACTTGGACTTGTTTCTTTCTATTATCCTCCTTGGATTTGTTTTTTTCTTTAATTCTCTATATTTATCTTGCTAAACACTTAAGCTAGATTCATCACTTGCCTTTTTCTCTAGTTATACCACTGAATGTGACCGACATTGTTCTTCTTTTATCTGTATCCTTTTATTTGTGTCTGTTAGGGGATCCGCCCGTTTGTTCAAGCCCCCCCCCCCCCTACTTTGTATGTCTGTCCGCTTGTTTGTCAGTCTGCCTGCCTCCATATCTGTCTATCTGCCTCTCTGTCTCTATCTTCCTCTCCGTAAGTCGGTCAGTAGGTCTGTCTGTCTGCCTCCCCTCTCCCCCCGCCCATCGATTTTTCTTCTATCTGTCCGTTCGTCCGTGTGTAATATGCCTTGATAGATTATCTTCTAAAACTATCCTAGAAACAAGGTCAATTTTCTGTCCTGTGATGTATAAGCATAGGTAGATCTACCATTGAAGGTCATGTGAAGATACACCACTGAAGGTCATGTGAAGACACACCACCCAAGGTTATGTGAAGACACACCACCCAAGGCCATGTGAAGACACACCATCCAAGTCCATGTGAAGACACACCACCCAAGGCCATGTGAAGACACACCATCGAAGGCCATGTGAAGATAAACCACTGAAGACCCCCAAAGGTCCTAATCTATAATCCTCTGTGATGTGTCTGAATGAAACAATCATAGCTGGCCTCTGGCAAATCCAGCAGAGGCAGACAAACCCACGGACAGATCACAGATGCCTGGGTAGTCGATATGTGTTACATCCATCACTCCACAAACCTCGACATTCAAGCAACAGAGACCTTAAGAGGATTTCTTAGTCAGTGTGGTTTGTAAAAGGCGGGAGTCAAACCGTGACCTTTCCTTGCACATCAATCACGCTGTGTTTTCTTTTCTAACTGTGTTTTTGTAAACACAGAATGCTGGCCAGATATAAGCCCTAGGAAGGTATTGATCTTTGTTCCATCCCATCGCGTCTGTTTGATTCTTGCGCACTTTTTGTTTTAAGTTGAGAGAGCAGAGTTCTACAATTTCTCCATATCTCCAAGGAAGACGAGAAAGTGGTTGCTAAAAATAGCAACTAATGACCACATTTGAGACACGTGCGCTTGTGTACAGTGAGTGCTTGCCCCGTCTTCGTGTGTGTTATTGTTGGACAAGGTCAAGGAATGCGAGAGATAGATGGATGGACAGATAGATATACAGACAGGCGGACGATCAGATGGACGGTCGGATGAACACACGAACGGACTGACAGACGAATGTGCGGACGGCTGGATGGGTGGGTTTTGGTAAATAAATACGTAGATATGTAAGGAGTCAGAGAGGGAGGTAGGTAGGAATGATTTGCAATTTTGGGTAGGCAGATCTAGACAGACAGTCAGACGTAGACAGACAGACAAATTGACAGACAGAGAGAAAGACAGACATGCAGGAAGACAGACAGAGGGATAGAATAATGGATCCATGAATTTTTTTTTTTTTTATAAAGTTGCGTATCCCTTACGGGACGTTGCAGTCAACATCAGCATTTTTCAGCTGCTGTTGATGTACTAGGTAAGTGTTACGTTCAGTAGTTTGCCATTGCTTTCTGAACGACCGGCTCCCATACCAGCACGTTATAACACAACGCGACACGGTCTGCTGCACAAATCGGTCGCAGCTGAGCTTCGAACGCCTGGTACCCGGCTCACGAACCGCGTTCGCAAGCCTTTAGCTTGAAAATAGTTAAGAAAGAGATAGTCAAAGTGTTTGTGTGTGTGACGCTCTCTCTTATTCTCTCTCTCTCTTTCTCTCTCACTCTCTGTGCGTGCGTCCGTGCGTGTGTGTGTGCGTGTGTGAGAGAGAGCGAGAGTGTGAGAAACAGGTTTGCGCATTTAGAGGACATTCCTCTTGTGGAAAACATGAGGGAGAGGAGATAGATCGCGTGAGATAAAATTACAGGCTAGACGTGGGAGACAAAACAATGAAAGACAAGAGCACACGGAGTGCTACGATCTAATTCATTATGCACAAACAACTGTCTGCCTTCTTTCATACAGCCAGTTTTCATTTCTCTTTTGTTTGTACTAAGTGAGCCGTGAGATCGTTACTGTGTACTTCACATATAAGAAAAGCAGGCACATATGTGAAAAGCACACACGCAAGCACGGCCAGCACACACGTGCATTCAAGAACACATTGGCACATACTTGTCGGATACATACTCGCATTAGAACACATAAACCCACGCGTATTCATACATACACATGCAAAACATACGCACATAGAGTCGATAAGCATGGGCGGTAACGGCTCGCAATATCACACTATCACCGAATCTTGAATCTCTGCCCTGTGGTTCTGATTATGTTATGTGTCCACGCCATCTAGGTATTTATTTACATCCATCCATCCATTCTTCCACCCAACCCATCCATAAATCCATCCGGTCATCCATTCATCGATCGATCCACCGATTTATTCATCCATCCATCCCTCCATCCATCCACCCATCTATGCAGACTGGTGTGTAGACAGACACATACATACACGCAAATATAATACGTACAACCATATGTATTTCCTAGTGTGTAGTATTTCCATGTTATTCCAATAAAGTTACATAACACGCATGAGCAAATCGTGCATTTAGTTTGTTGTTTTTACCGCTCACTTGTGTTTAAGGACACTGCATGTGTTCTGCCCTTCCATTGGGACTATCAGTGTTGAAGCGGTTACGTCGCCTGCTTCGTGATCCGAAGATTATGGGTTCGATTCCAGATTTCGTCGTTCGGTTCACGAGTGCAAATTTTGCGGAGACTCCAGAAGGACGTTGCTATCAAGTTCGTGCTTTCTGCTACGTTTTTGGGCATTCAACCCAGCGAAGAGTGACCGAGCCATATGGGATAAAACCCATCGCAGTTAAGTCTACCCTCTCTCCCTTTAAACCTTTTTATTGTGTCATTCCAATGTCCTTTTGAGCTAGTTGCTTCATGTGTGCATGTTCATGGCATAGAAGTGAATATTCAATCATAGAAGCGTGGAGTTTGATTCTTACTGAAACGTTTCAATGGCTGTCTTCAAGACAGACAGGGTGATTTCTGACAAGAGCACAATGTTATAGGCCATAGAAGTAGAGGTCTACAACACAGAACTGGTGTCGCCGAGCGGCACCGGCTGATGGGGATATTGAGGAGGAGATCCGAGCACTGATGGAATGAATGGTCTGATGTGCAGTGAGGATAATCTGACGACTGACTGACTGACTAAATGACTGACTGACTGACTGACTGACTGGCTGGCTGACTGACTGACTGGCTGGCTGACTGACTGACTGACTGACTGACTCATTCACTCACTCACTCACACACGCTCTCACTCACTCATTTACTCACTCGCTCACTGGCTGACTGACTGACTGACTGACTGACTGACTGACTGACTAAATGACTGACTGACTGACTGACTGACTGACTGACTGGCTGGCTGACTGACTGACTGACTGACTGACTGACTCATTCACTCACTCACTCACACACGCTCTCACTCACTCATTTACTCACTCGCTCACTGGCTGACTGACTGACTGACTCATTCACTCACTCACTCACACACGCTCTAACTCACTCATTTACTCACTCGCTCACTGGCTGACTGACTGACTGACTGACTGACTCACTCACTCACTCACTCACTCACTCACTCACTCACTCACTCACTCGCTCGCTCACTGGCTGACTGACTGACTGACTGGCTGACTGACTGACTCACTCACGCACGCACTCACGCACACACTCACTCACTCACTCATTTACTGACTGACTGACTGACTGACTGACTCACTCACTCACTCATTTACTCACTCGCTCACTGACTGACTGACTGACTGACTGATTGAATGACTGACAGACTCACTCGCTCACTGACTAACTCACTCATTGACTGATCACTGACCCACTCACTGACTGACTCATTGATTCACTGATTCACTGATTGACTGACTGACTGACTGACTGACTGACTGACTGGCTCACTCACTCACTCACTCACCTATGACCTGTCAATCTACAATGTGTGTGTGTGTGTGTGTGTGTGTGTTCTTCTTCTTCTTCTTTCGTTCGCTTGAAATATGTCTAAAACTGCTGTCTCTTGTATGAATTGAACTCTGTGTGTGTGTGTGTGGGAGGGTGTTTGAGGTTGGATAGCATGTGCGTGTGGGTGTGTGTGGGGGAAGTGGTGGGCTAACTACGTCAACTTAAAATAGGATTGTAAGTGTCTTCAAGATTCTAGGGTTGAGAAGCATCAATTTGTATTGAACGACTGAATAGATGATTGAATGCATACTTTATATGTGCGCGTCTCTGTCCAGGTATGAAGTAAGCAAGCAAAATTAGGGTAAAGGGATCCATGGAAGCCATGGTGCACATTGAAATATGGTGATGGCACTATGTTAGGAAACAGTCTCCATGAGTGGTTTGTTCCATATCCCATCGGCCGCCGGAGGTCAGTATGGTCGAATAAATGTACATCCGGCTTGCTGATGTCGAGAAAGCGAGTTCAACCACATCACCGGTCAGTTGGACTAAAATGTTTGTTTCTCGTCCTTGAATTGGGGACGTAAATTACGAGCATCACTGAAGTCAGAGTGGGTTCGCCTGATGGCGAGGGACACTGGCAATAGGGAAAGCTAATCCACACGCAAAACCAGCCCATTACACGAAAACTAGTAGCACGTGAATGGACTACGCTTGTGTTCAAAACAAGCGAACCAAACAATCTTCACCCTGATGTGGACATAACCTATGATGAGGCCTAGAGGCTGTTAAGAAGCAATTATGGAACCAAGTAGGAATCAGAGCATCCAGACAACCAAATAAGATGATACATATTACAAACACCACCGGGAAGAACAAGTAACAATCTTCAGACTCACCTCAGGACACGACAAGCTGAAGTACTACATGTTTAATGCACTAACGATAGGGATATTGATGAATGTAACCGAGGAACTGCTACAAGGTATATTTTGATTGCTGTGCATGTTTTAATGACTTTTATGTTTCTTGAACTTTACAAAGGGTGAATACAAAACTTGGACCGGCATTATTTTCAAACACTGGACAGTTATTAAAGACACACCATATAGAATGACAGCTAAACATTTGTTGCAGGAATGTCCAACATATGCAGAGCCTAGAACACTATTTTAGCCTACACCAGCTCCATCCATTTGAAGACAAAACTTATAAAGTTGTCAACAAACTGAAGTTGACTGCGGCTTTCTGTGTATCTCTTTATGTTGTCGTTTGAATGCATACAAAGAAAAAGAAACGTTATTAATATGTACAAAGATATCCACAAAGAAATGAATTACCGCATTCAGACATCGACTATCTCCCTACCTCTAGTTTTCTTTTAAATAAATATTCCTTCTTTAAGCAAGACAAATAAACACAAGAACGGAAAACTGGCAGAATCGATTTTTTCGACCTATATTAATGAAACTTCGCATGTATCTTTCATGTAACAGGCCTGGATAAACTTCACTGTGTGGCGTGGAGTCTATAACGATTGGTGCAAACAAATGTCTTTATACGCGGTTCAGTAGATGTTAATGGTGTGTTTTGTTCTATCCCGCCGTTTGTCTTCATTGCGCTCCGTTGTGTATGAAAGTGTCATTGCCATTATGTTGCTAAGGACAAGTGTTTCTGCTACATGTATTGTATGAACAAGATATATATATATATATATATATATATATATATATATATATATATATATATATATATATATATATGTGTGTGTGTGTGTGTGTGTGTGTGTGTGTGTGTGTGTGTGTGTGTGTGTGTAAGTATGTGTGTGTGTAAGTGTGTGTGTGTGTGTCAGTGTAAAGGCGTATGTGAATATGCGTATATATGTACCTAAGTGTGTGGAAGTGAAGGGAAATTATGTTTAGCAAGAAACTTAGAACATACCAAATATTATGTTTAATTAGTACTACCGGAAGATTTGGAAGCAGATCAACTTGCGTTGGTATGAGTGCCGGTCGTTCAGAAAGCAATGGCAACTACTGAACGTAAACTTGTCCAGGAATCACAAACAGCCAAAATAAATAAATAAATAAATAAATTAATTAATTAATTAATTAATTTAAAAAAAATAAGATACTGTATGCATCAGAAAAATGAAAAAAAAAAGACAAAAACTAATGACTAAAACTAAACTACAGAGATTCATTAGTCGGCGCCTGTACAAAATAAAAGGACAAAATGGTATGACAGAATTAAGAATCGGAGCTCAAGGAGAGAACAAAATAAATATAAGGGCACCAATAAGTTAGGAAAAGACGCTGGCACTGACACACGTTGGGAAAACCTGATAATAATTTAATTATAAAATGTCTTGTCTACAACCCCGGAGGGCTGAAGAAATACGAAGGTAGGTACATACGCACCGAGAAGAGAATTAGAGGACAGAGATGACCGGTATCTGAAAGACATGGAGACAGCTACAAGAGATGAAAAGGATGGGACTGATTGACGAGAGTTGATTGAGGGCATATGCGCTTTTGGTTGGTAAAGGACGGAAGAAGAAGTAGACGAAGAAGAAGAAGAAGAAGAAGAAGAAAAAGAAGAAGAAGAAGAAGAAGAACAAGAAGAAGAAGAAGAAGAAGAAGAACAAGAAGAACAAGAAGAAGAAGAAAAAGAAGGAGGAGGAGGAGAAGGAGGAGAAGGAGGGGAAAGAACACGAAGAAGAATACGACGACGAAGAAGATGGGATTGGGGACATGAGAAAGGAATGAACAAAGAAATATAGTGATATTATCATTATTCTCAGATGTGATATACTGTAAAAAGATGTATGTGATTAATTTAAGCGTGAATGAAATTGTGGAATAAAACATATCTGAACTAAAATAGGTTAGTGCTTGATGTATCATGTACTCTGTTCACGCTTAAATTAAATACATACATGCATAAAACTCTTAATAAATTAGGTTAGTGCTTGATGTATCATGTACTCATTTGTATGCAATCAGTTACCTGCCCCATGTAACCATTCGGTGTTTACTTCAGGACTAACACTCGATTACATGTCACTACACAGTTTGATGGTGAGTGTAGCCCGTGTTTACTCCCCACTAATGGTTAAATAGCTTTTTTCAAAGTGATACGGTTTGTCTAATCGATGCTAACTGCAAATCACATGCTGTTGTCATGAGATGTCTAATGGATGCTGACTCGACATAACATATTAATCCTATGAAATGGCACACCTGCCTAATATACGATAACTTGACATCACATATTAGTTGATAATGTGATTGCGACTGACTTATGGAAGCTAATTCGACATCACATGTTGATTCCATGATGTGATATTATTTGTCCAATTATTCGCAACAACGGTCCGTCGTATGTTGGTTGCATGTCAAAGACATATATACATTTATAATTGTGATTTAACAACCGTAGTAGTTTAGAGGAGTTGTTGTAGCGAGATGTGAAATAGAAATAGAAGGGGAGATTCTTAACCAAGTGGGTAGTTTTAAATACCTAGGGGCATTTATAACATTAGATGGAAGATGTACAACAGAGATTAAGAGCAGAATAGGGCAAGCAAAGGCTGCATTTTGGAAAATGAAGAGTATCCTATGCAATAAGTCACTATTATTGTACGTAAGAAAGAGAGTGCTAAAGTGCTATATAGAACCTGTATTGCTGTATGACAGTGAATCTTGGAATGTAAATGAATAAATTAGGAAGAAATTAGAAGCAGCAGAAATGTGGTTCCTAAGACGAATGTTGCGAATCCCTTGGACTGTCAAAGTAAATAACAACGACTGCTTGAATGAGGCCAGTGAAACTAGAACATTATATACAACAATAAGCAAGTAACAAACAGCTTTCTTTGGCCATGTGAAGAAAAGAGAGGCACTGGAGAACATCGTGACAACTGGAAAGATCGAGGGGAAAAGAGGAGGAGGCAGATAAAGAGAAATGATGCTGGATGGATTGAAACGGTGGCATGAAGAAATATCATCAGCTGAGCTGATCCAGAAAACCAAAGACCGAGATCTGTGGAAAGCCATGAACGACTACGCCAGCCGGCATGGCACATGATAATGATGGCGGTGGTAGTGAAGTGGCTAGTAAGCATGCCCGCCTCCCAAAGGTCATGTGTTTGGATCGTTGTGGTGATCTCTTTTCACTGGCCTGTGCTGCCAGACGGACACCGCTAAACTGGGTACTACAGTTATCTGAGAAGTAAAGGAAATCGGTTAACTTGACCACGTCACCCACTGTATGAACATTGGTCTAACCTGTGGGACCAGCAGAACATATTCATAACGCTTCATGGTGTGATAACTGGTGTCCTTTCTGCAGTTTAGTGTAAGACGTGTAAACAATTTCTTCTAAAAGAAAGTCGCTTAAAAGTCGACTTCACATCACCGGGGTTTTATCCCATATGGCTCAGTCTCTTTCCACAGCGCGGAAAGCGTCGAACAAAGCACGAACTCCGTAGCTCCAGCGAAGACCCCCAGGAGTCTCCGAAAAAAATGCTCTCGTGAACCGAAGGACGCGTCCCGGAATCGAACCCACAACCTTCGGAACAACGATTACTCCGTAATATTAACCACATCTAAAAAGCGGTACTCGTCTTGTGCTAACATCCCTATTAGTAACTATGAAGTAGACAGGTCAGTAACGTGAAGACTCTTCCATTTAGACAGAACAATTCCCAGTTTCTAGTTAAATCTTCCAATGGTTTTTACAAATAGATATTGTCTGCTGGGTTATAAGATGAATGTTCCGTGTCCTTTACGGGAGGCTGTGATCAACCCCAAATATAGGTTAATTTCTTCTATCACATGGATACCACCTTACGTCCCACAGTTATCTCCGATAGCACATGCAAGGAGAGCACAATGCAGGAATTTCGTTACACCAAAGAAGATTCCAATTCCAATTTCTGGTACGAGTACCCCCTTTCAGCCTTCGAGTGTTCGACTTGGCTATGTAGGGGTGTTTATGGTGTAGCTTGTAGTTTGTCTTTCGTACTTTGGCCTGCTTGTTGTCAGCTTCCCGGCTTCTGATGGGTTGACGCGTTAGTTACTTTCTTGATGAGGTTTTTCATGTCTGGACAGAATCGCGCACTTAGTCGAGATCCCGGAGTAATTGTGGCCCCACCCCGTCTTATGGTGCTGTTTTCTTCAGGGAGCTTTACCAGTTGTCGTCTCTCCTGGTGTTCCTCCTATTACCCCGTCGTGGGTTTCCTTCGGTTCTTCTCGGTGTTCGCCAGTCGGATCTTGGTGGTGAGTGATAACGTCCTTCCTCTGCTGCTTCTTCTTCTGTCTGTGTTCTAGGATCTTCTGGTTCGGGTGTGGCTGTCTGGGTCTTGAGCAGTGTTAATATTTCGTGTAGCATCTCGTCTGTTCCTTCTTTAAAATCTTGTATTCTTAGTAGCTGTACTTAAGTCTCAGCGTTTAAAGCAGTCATTCGAGCGACATCCTGCTCTATCTTCTGCTGAACTTGGTAAAAACCCAGTGTGGATATAAATAACAACCTCATCACCCGATATAATATAGTCCGCCTTTGAAGGTTTTATAATCTTTATATGATATCAGGGTCGCGGCCAATGCGGGTTTTCTATATACAATTTCCAACTCCCTATCTGACTGTAATTTTGCGCAAGGTACACACGCGAACGTTACTTCTTCCTGATTGTTCGAGAACATTAGTCGCGCGTTTCGTTGCCATGGGATCAAAGGGTGGAAGTGGAACGACCGTAGCTTTTTTATTTGCAGTGACCGTTCTCTGCTGGATTCAGACCTGCGACTTGTGATGTTAGGACGGCAGGCCATACCTCTAATACAGGGGTGGGCAAACTACGGCCCGCGGGCCGCATGCGGCCCGCCAACTGATTTTATGCGGCCCGCGAGGGCATTTAGGAATAAAAATGTTTACTTCGTTTTTAAGTTATTTTGTTGAATTTTAAAGAATTTCATGTACCGTTATGATTGTTTTACCATTTTTGATAAAATTTCTTTCTAATTATCTATTTTCGTAAACGATCCTTGACCTTCGTAATGTAATGCTTCTTCTTCCTCGCCTTAAATATGTCTATAACTGCAATTTTGCCTCTTGTATGAATGTAAATGTCCTTTTTAGTTCACTCAGCAGTCCATAGAGTTTATCTTACACTGTCGTCTCTCTAGGCCAGAAGGTTTGCTTAGACATGTTGTAATTAGGGCAGTCTTTGAGTATGTGCTCTGCTGTCTGCGACGATAATCCACATGTGCACATGGCTGATTCACCAATCTTGAATCTTGTATACATGTGGTTACGTAATCTATTGTGTCCTGTTCTGAGGGGCAGAATAATGACTTGTTCTGGTCTGTCCATAACGTGGCAGTCCTCTTGAGCAGGTTTTGGTGGCCTTCTGACTGATTTGATCATTCTTTTCTTTTAGTGGTATGTAACGGGAACATTAGGCTGTTATTCTTTTGCTCCTTCCTTAGCCAATCGATCAGTTCTGTCGTTACCGGGTACTCCACAGTGGGATGGTATCCACTGTATGGTGAGCTTATGCTGGCTGCTAAGTTCAGAAAGTCGTGTCCTTAGTACTGGCAATTTCCAAGACATCATTTCGTTATTCGAGAGAATTTCGATTATTTCGAGAGAAATATTTATCGACATGTAAAAACTTAATAAGGATGATTTTATGAAAAACAGATATTTCTCCGGTGAATAAAATGATTTATTTTGCAAGAAAATATTAAATTTAAAAGTCTTTTGCTGTTATAAATTATTTCCACATTTACAATGTTCAAACTAATTTATTTGTTGTAGTAGTCTTCATGTATTTCTGAAATTTATTCTGAGTTTACTACTTGTTTTCCGATTATTTTATTTCCACACACAGCCGGAATAAGGTTTTGTTTCATTTCCGTTTTATAGTTTCGTACAATTCTAACTGTTCGAATTTTATTAAAACAATGAGAGTCAATAACAAATGTAAGATTGAAGATGAGTGCCATGTTGTCAATGATGAATGGACAACTAAGTATTGTTTATAAAAGTTGGTAGCAAGTCAGTTTGCTTGTTGTGTCGTGAGTCAGTGGCTGTCTTCAAGGAGTACAATTTATAAAGACATTATCAAACACAACATTCCGATTTCGGATACAATTTAACAACCGAAGGGAGGGAAAAGAAATGCCTTGAAGTGGTGAAAAATTTGGAGAAACAGCAAACTGTTTTCACTAAATAGTCTTCAATTCAAGATGCCGCAATTGAAGCTAATCTTGTGCTGTCACACAGAATTGTAAAACAGAACAAGCCATTTTCTGATGGCGAGTTCATCAAGGAATGTTTGCTAGATGCAGCAAACATTATTTGTCCAGAACAAAAACACAGATTTGACAACATTACTTTATCAAGGGAGAACTGTGGTCAGATGTGTTGACAAGGATAACTGACAATTTGATGCATAAACTTCAAGATGCAAGTAAACAATTTTTGTGGTACTCTCTTGCATTGGATGAGAGTATCGATGTACAAGATACTGCCCAATTATTGATATTTATACGTGGAATAAACACTTCTTTCAAACTCACTGAAGAGTTACTGAGTGTTGAGGCACTCAAAGACACAACCACAGGCCATGATATATTCAATGCTGTTACTAACTGTATTGAAAGATCTGGGTTGGTTTGGAACAAGATGGCAAGAGTTACAACTGACGGAGCTCGTGCTTTGACTGGAAAAAGTGTAGGTCTGGTAAAGTTGATAAATGATAAGATTAAAGCAGAAAATCCAGACCACACATTATTACCACGTCACTGTGTGATTCATCAAGAAAGTCTGTGTAAAACTGTTTTGAATATCAAGCATGTTATTGACCCAGTTGTCAGTGTCATCAACCTCATGAGATCAAGAGGACTTAATCACAGACAGTTCAAGGCATTACTTGACGATTTGGAAATTGAACATTCCGATGCCCTGTACCACACCAGTGTTCGATGGCTGAGTCTCGGCAAGGTGTTGAGGCGAGTGTGGGAACTCAGAGAAGAAATAGTGATGTTCCTAGATATGAAGGGCATTGAATGTGACTTTAATACTAACATTGTCAATAAAGAGTGGAAGTTAGACTTTATGTTTGCCATTGAAATTATGGAAAAGTTAAATGAACTGAATGTCAAACTTCAGGGCAATGGTGTGTTTGCGCATGAATTGTATGTACATGTAAAATCATTTCAGGCAAAACTCTCACTGTTCTCCAGACAAGCAAGTGAAAAATGATTTTGACACTTCCCTTTGCTGAAACAAGAAACCATTTCTGGTGAAATGACTGAAAAGTACAAAGCCCAATTAGATGCATTGATTGAAGAATTTGGATGGAGACTCCAAGATTTCAAGAATTTAGAGCCACAGTTCAATATTCTCAGTTCCCCTTTTAGTGCAGTAGCTGATACAGCCACAGAGGACATACAGTTGGAGCTGCTTGACTTACAAGCAGATCATGACCTGAAAGAGAAATTCAAGACAGATGGTTTGCTGGATTTCTATGGATCTTTATCACAAGAATCATTTCCAAACTTGAAAAACTTTGCAGCTAAACTTTTATCATTGTTTGGATCAACATACATTTGCGAACAAGGATTCTCTTGCTTGAAGATCAAAAAATCTAAGAATAGGTCTTTATTGTCCGACTTCAACTTGCATGCTGTCATGCGAATTTCAACTAGTAAACTTGCTCCAGATTTCAAGAATATTGTCAAATAGTGCAAGCAGTTACGTACATCTCATTAGAAATCAACAATTATAGTGACAGTATAGTCGGTTTGTGTCTAAATTAAAGCCATTGATAGATAATAAAGAATATTCGTTATAATAACAAGTTGTAAAATCTTATAATTGTAAATTAGTAAAAGTTTGTGTCCATATTGTCAAATATAATGTATACGTGTATAAGTAAAATAAAATTGCAATAATTAGTTATTTACACTGCTTAATAACCTATAAATAATTAATAATTACTTATTGTGATAGGTTGCTGTAAACAATATATATATATATATATATATATATATATATATATATATATATATATATATATATATATATATATATATATAGTATATATAGTGTATATATATATATGCGGCCCGCCAATAGCTTTACATTTGTCAATGCGGCCCTACGCACAAAAAGTTTGCCCACCCCTGCTCTAATACACTACCCCAATCTCTAAGTCACACCTTGAGCTAGCACTTTCCTGTGACTTCTTCTTTCGTTCCATCGAGGGACACAGGTAACAAGGAAAGCTAATCCACCCGCAAAATTTAGTCCAGTGCTACTGAAAGTAGTGTGTATGGATTACGCTTGAGTTCAAAGCGAGAGAGCAAAAAAAAAAAAATACCAGCAATACTATCTCTCGTATAAATCTTTTAGTTCACTATGTGATCCATAAAGTTTTGCTTTCATTGTTGTTTCTCTAAACCAACTTGTTTCCCTTGATATCTCTTACTCGTCACAGTCTTGAAGTACGCGCCATGCTGTCTTGTGGGCTAATCCACGTGTACAAATGACTGATTTGCGAATATTAAATGTTATATGCATGTGGCTGCATAATGGATTGTGTCCAGTTCTGTGACACAGAATAATGATTTATTCTGGTTTTCCAAAATGCGGTACTCGTCTTGTCTTAATCTGCCGATTAGTAAATCAAATCAAATCAAATCAAATCAAATCAACTTTATTAGGGTCACAAATTGGGCGCGCAGGCCCGTCTTACATTCGGCCCTTCCAATCACTCGTCTTTCGTTCATCAAGAGCATTATACATTTACATAGGAAGAAAAATAAACATTGTGAAATGAATGTTGTAAACATAAACAAGGCTAATTACCATGTTGTGAGGCCCATCTCCCACCTATCCATACATCACCCCACCCACACAACACCCCCACCTACCCACACACACGCGCACCAAGGGACACATACACACACCCACCTACCCACACACACGCACACCAAGGGACACATACATACCCCACCAACCGACCCATCCCCCTCCCGCACATCCCCCACCCGCACACACTGCCCTCACCTGATCCCCCAACCAAAACACACTCGCCACCCACAAACATCCCCCCACCAACCCACACATCCCACTCCCATCCATATACACATCCTAACCCACACATCCTCTCCCCACCCACACCTCAAACCACCCATCCCCCAGCCACATCTCTATCAACAACATATTCCCCATCCATGCACACAATCCCCCACCAACCCACACATCGCACATCCACTCACACATCCCCAAACCATACACACACATCCCCACCAACTAACATGTCCCCCCCCCCAACACACACACATCTCCCTAACCACCCATACATCCCCAATCCACTCACACACACCCCACCACCCACACATACAACTTCCACCCACCCACACATACCATAACCTAATCCCCCACCACACAATCCCCCACCCGCACATCACATACACCCCATACCACGCACTATTCCCAACCCACGCACCACACACACATCCCTCACCAACACATCCCCACTTACACACCACACACATATCCCCCACCCAGATACCACACAATATTCCCACCCACACCCACACAGATACCCTTACCCATCCACCCCACATACCCCCACTCACACACCACAAAAATCCCCCACCCACACACACATACCTCACCCACACAATATCCCCAACCAACACACCACACACCTCTCTCCACCCACACACGCATTCCCTACCCGTCCACCAACAGACACTCACTCCCGCAAACATCCTCCACTACGCACCCACACACCCACCCCCAACCAATCTCTCGATCACAATACCACTACCCACACACACCCTCCACCCACTCACACATCCCACCCCAACACATACAATTCCCTCACCCACCTACACATCCCTAAGCCACTCACACACCCCCACCCACACATTCCCCATCCACACACACATCTCCCACCCACACACCCCACATACTTCCCCCAACCACCACAATCCCCTACTCACCCACACATATACCCCACCCATACGCACATTCCCCGCACCCATCACACACATCCCCCACACCACACACTATCCTCCACCCATAGGACCACAAACATACCCTCCACCCACACATCATTCACACATCCCCCACCAACACACCGCACGCATATCTCAAACCCACACACCCATACACTTCTCCCCACCCGCCCTTGCATCCCCAATCCACCCAACACAATCCCCTACCCACACACCCCGCCTCCCACACATACTTGCTCAAACCGTCCACACATCACCACCCACATAAACACACATCCCCCGCATCCGTCCCATACACATATCCTCCACCCATACACACATCCCCCACACCCATTCCAACACCCCTACTTTCACCCCCACACATCCATCCACACATCCCACCAACACCCACAAATACCACTACCCACCAAAACCCACACACCCCAACCCATCCAAACGCATACCCACACCCACACAACCCCCACCCACACATATCCCCACACTCACACACATCCTCCACATACACTCACACTTCCTCACATCTAGACACATACAAAATGTCTCGCGTCAGTATTGAAACTAGTATGAACAAACTCCCACACTTTACTCACACACATACACTGACACTTGTCATGAGCAGTCTCATAAAAATGTTAAACATGGAGAAAAATGTGTACATAAAATGCATGTGACGTAAAAATAGTGATGCTCTCTCTCTCTCTCTCTCTCTCTCTCTCTCTCTCTCTCTCTCTCTCTCTCTCTCTCTCTCTCTCTCACACACACACACACACACATTCACTCTCACACATTCACTCTTCCGCTCATTCACTCTCACGCTCACTCATTCACTCTCCTGCTCACTCATTCACTCTCCTGCTCACTCATTCACTCTCCCGCTCACTCATTCACTCTCCCGCTCACTCATTCACTCTCACGCTCACTCGTTCTGTCTCTCATTCACACTTACTGACTCTCTCACTCAAACTACAGTAATGAACATGAGTTTATATTATGCATGATAAAATCAAATGGTATTTAACTGATAATATGTCAGATGAGAATACACAAACATATGGATTCGCGTGTTACATAACATGCGTGTTACACGACATGCATCAGCTCAGCTCTCTCTCTCTCTCTCTCTCTCTCTCTCTCTCTCTCTCTCTCTCTCTCTCTCTCTCTCTCTCTCTCTCTCTCTCTCTCTCTCTCTCTCTCTCTCTCGTAACTATGAAGTAGCCAGTTCAATAACGTGAAGACGCTTACATTTATACAGAACAATTCCCAGTTTCTAGTTAAATCTTCCAATAGTTTTTACGAACAGATATTGTCTGCTGGGGTATAAGATGAATGTTCCATGTCCTATGCGAGAGGCTGTGATCAACCCCAAATATAGGTTAATTTACTAGACATGTCAAGTTCAGTAGTTCGCCTTTGGTGTAAGATGTAGGTTGCTAAAGAAGCTGAAATTGAAGATGACAAAGTCGACGAAGAAGACATAAAATAAATCAATGCTATAATCGTATAACATATTAAAAGACATAGGTAGTCGGGGTCCTTTCACATCGTGTGTGGATAGTGCGGAAAAACAAATAGATGATCACGGCCTGAAGAGAATGGTGCTGCAGGTAGTAACCAGAAAATCTAGCCGACACTTAGGACTTCGATAAAAGGCCAGACGGACACACCACCAGATGTTGCTGGTACAATTAGTAGTGGGACTCTTCGCTGGGCGTTGAAGATGAAGATAGAGCACGTATAGGAATATTCCGAGTCTGTGATGTCGGTTTTTGACAACACTCAACTGAAGTCTACACATTAAATTCTACATAAATGGTTGTAGAGAATGTCCCGAGTGAAGTGATGTAGGCTTTTGATTCAGCTCAACTCTACATATTACATTCTAGTATATAATTGTTGTTCTTGACTCAACTCAACTCTACGTATCACATATAATTGCTGTTCTTGACTCAACTCAACTCTACATATTACATTCTAGTTTATAATTGCTGTTCTTGACTCAACTCAACTCTACATATTACATTCTAGTATATAATTGCTGGTCTTGACTCAACTCAACTCTACATATTACATTCTAGTATATAATTGTTGTTCTTGACTCAACTCAACTCTACATATTACATTCTAGTATATAATTGCTGTTCTTGACTCAACTCAACTCTACGTGTTACATATAATTGCTGTTCTTGACTCAACTCAACTCTACATATTACATTCTAGTTTATAATTGCTGTTCTTGACTCAACTCAACTCTACATATTACATTCTAGTATATAATTGCTGGTCTTGACTCAACTCAACTCTACATATTACATTCTAGTATATAATTGTTGTTCTTGACTCAACTCAACTCTACATATTACATTCTAGTATATAATCGCTGTTCTTGACTCAACTCAACTCTACATATTACATTCTAGTATATAATCGCTATTCTTGACTCAACTCAACTCTACATATTACATTCTAGTATATAATTGCTGTTCTTGACTCAATTCAACTCTACTTATTACATTCTAGTATATAATTGCGGTTCTTCACTCAACTCAACTCTACATATTACATTCTAGTATATAATTGCTGTTCTTGACTGAACTCAACTCTACATATTACATTCCAGTACATAATTGCTTTTCTTCAACAACGATTCTTCCGTAATGTTAACCATATCAAACATGGGTGTCCGAGCGTTAGTAAAAGAGTTAGGATCTTAAGTTGTTAATGGTATGAGTGCGGTCAGACGAAGAGTCCTTGCTATCTCTCCTCGTTGCTTTAAAAAAATAAATTAATAGCTGTATATCCTTTACTGGACGTTACAGTGAACACCAGCATTTTACTGCCTTTGTTGATGTCTTGGCGAGTTTACGTTCAGCAGTTTGCCATTGCTTTCTGAACGACCGGCTCCCATACCATCATGTTAAAACCAACGCGACACTGTATGCTGCCCAATCGGGCACCACTGTGTTTCTAACGCGGGTAAGCGGCAATACGAATCGCGTCCGCAACGCCATTGCCACGGAACTCGATTATTCGTTGCTACAAGAGAAAAATAATGGCCACCTACTCCTCTAAAGTGTGAGCTTCTGCAGCTTGTCTTGTTCCAGATGTAATTGTGTTACCTTTCCTCTGCAATAAACTAGGCAGGCCCAGCTTTGTGCTACGGAGAGGTATAACTTCATCACAAATTATCGTTTGTTAAAACGACAAGGTGTCAGTGCGTGTATCCCTCTGTGCACTCGGACCTTCAAATTGAGATGGTCCTATCACCCCACATACCTATATCAGACTCTTGCTACTGTCTTGTCATTTGTTACATCTCAAGTGTCGACTGGTCTAAAAATATGGCAGACTAGCACCAAATGACCAATAAGCCTCATTACATGAACAAAGGACATTTACCTTATAATAGAATATGTATTCGTTCAAAATTTCACTATACAGAAAATTATAACTATTATAATTTTACAGCAGGAAAAAGATGACACTCGTTGTAATAGAGCACCAAATAATCTATACTTAATTATTCTAGTTAGTAATCATTCTCCCACTAATACTCCCATCTGTTACACCAGCGACTGAATTTAATTATATAAAGTAATAAGTATCTGTTTAAGCTCATCGACGGCTTGTTCGATCCGGACTGGCTACTAAAAAAAAGTAAGGTATCCTGTTCACGCCTTACGACGCACCCGGCGTACCGTGCTAAATCCAAGTTTGTATAGACCAGGTGTCCCTCGATTGGTGATGAGGCCAGTATCACACCGGCTGCCTTTACTTCCCAAGACATTCGTGGTACCCATTTTAAGGCTGGGTGGGCCAGAGAGTATCGGTTTATTTTTAAACTTCCAAACCACATGCTGCGGATTGAACCCAGAATCACTGGTACGATAGGTGGGCGTCTAGTCGAGGCGCTACCACAGTCCCCTGTAACTTTTTAGTGCGATTATGGACTTTGTATAGTTATAAATTGGAGAGCTTGATGACAACAGACACGATTGTGTAAAAATAAATACGAGGAAGGCAGATAATTAAATACCTGGATGACTTGACCACGTGTGATGGTTGTGACAAGAACATGGAGCTGATCCACCACCCTGGTGATAGTGTGAGATTGAGTAACATGACCGCCCACGCTTATCGGCATGGCACATGATAATGTTTTACAGTTCAGTGATAATTTAGTTTAGTTTAGTCGATGGATCAACATCACGGCACACGGGTGCAACCCATAAGAGCTCCGTTCTCCTTCTAACTCAAACCTGAGTCTGGAGAAACTCAGCTCAGTGCACGAACTCCGTAGCACCAGCGAGGATCGTGAAATACTTTGGGTAGATTTTTAACTCGAAATTTTGCCCGGGCAGCGCCGTTAGGCTACTATTTTTCGATTTCCAACTGCCAAGGGACTTTTTACGTGCGCAACAATACACACGGGCGTCCGATCTCACTATCCAGAGACCAGGGGAAATTTTATGACTAGAATTCCACGAGAAAAACTCCCGGTCCTCACCGGGGCTTGAACCCGGGACCTCCAGCACTCGTAGGCGGACACCATACCTCGAGACCACGCATCCCCCAAGTTCAGTGATTTGTCTATTCAGTTGCCGACTTTTCTGTCCCCGGCATAACTAACCTCTGTAGTGAACTATCATATTTCTATACTTAGCAAAACTGTAAATTGTATCGATTCTAGATGTGCTTTACACATGTAATGGTTCATCTTTCCGTTTGGTTTATTTGCTTTTATTGCCAAAATTACACTTCAATTCGTAAACATCACGATGATGTTTGTTAGTATGTCTTTGTGGAATTCTTGTCTGTCTATTCTATTTAACTACTGCCACATGATAGCAGTGAACATTTTTATTGGAATTTAGCTTATGTGCTTGATTAATTCTATAATTCGCATTAAATCTGTTTTGATTTACATTCCTTTAATGTATGTTTGATTCTATGGAAACTTTTGTCTTACGGGAATTGTTATTTTAAATTCGGATTAAGAAATGTAATAAAGCGAGCTCTTTAGTCACATCGCTAGGAACATCCTAGCTCAGTGCATAGATTACACTGTACCGATGACAACCTCAGTATTTGTGTAAGAGAAAACTCATTTCTTATTTTGTTGGTAAGTTATATATGTTTACATTTCCAAGAGCTCTGCCATCATTTATTGCTGGGTTGGTTTATTGGTTGGTTGGTTGATTGATTGCTTGGTTGATATGTTGATTGGCTGATTGGTTGGTTGGTTGATTGGTTAGTTGGAAGATTAATTGGTTGCTTGCTTTATGTAATTAAATGATTGATTGGCTAATTGGTTGGTTTACTGGTGGGCTGGATGATTGGTTGGTTGTGTAATGTAATGATTGTCTGGTTGATTGGTTGGTTGGTTGGTTGGTTGGTTGGATGATTGGTTGTGTAATTAATTGTTTGGTTGATTGGTTTATTGGTTGACTGGTTGATTGAGTGGTTGGTTGGTTGATTGGTTTTGTAATTGACTGGTTGATTCGTTGGTTGGTTGATTTATTTGTTGATTGTGAATCCTCTAGAAGAATGAGTCAACTCTTATGTCAGATGTGTGGTTGGTTTTTTGGTTTGTTGGTTGTGAATCCTCTAGAAGACTGAGTCAACTCTTAGATAGGATGTATGGTTGGTTGGTTGATTGGTTTTTTAATTGAATTGTTGATTCGCTGGTTGGTTGATTGATTGGTTGGTTGTGAATCCTCTAGAAGAACGAGTTAACTCTTATGTCGGATGAATGGTTGGTTGATCGGTTGGTTATGAAACCTCTAGAAGACTAAATAAACTCTTATGTCGGATGCATGGTTGGTTGGTTGATTGGTTCGTTGTGAATCCTCTGGAAGAATGAGTCAACTCTTATATCGGATGTGTGGTTGGTTGATTGATTGGTTGTGAATCCTTTAGAAGACTGAGTCAACTATTAAATCGGATGTATGGTTGGTTGGTTGATTGGTTCGTTGTGAATCCTATAGAAGAACGAGTCAACTCTTAGATCGGATGTACTGGCCTTCAGGTCGCCAATTGAAGTGAGGTTAGTGTAAAGCAGTGGTTCTCAACCAGTGAGGAATTCCCCCTAGGGGGAATGTTAGGGATTCCGAGGGGGGGGGGGGGGGGGGGGGGAGAGATTAAGATTACTTCAAGATCGCGTTAATACAAGAACCGATTACTTGATACTGTTTTTCCCTCCATACTTTACGGTTGTGAACTTCTCACTCTTTTGAAATCCATTTTTATAACGTAAGTAGACCCGCAAATCACGTTTTATATAGACGTCTAGACTTTTTCTATTATGTGTTGTTAAATTTAGCTTCCATTTTTACGTATACTGTATAGGGGAGGGGGGATTTATAGGGAGGAAATACGAAAGAAGGGGGGATGACATTCTGAAAATATAGTGAAGAAGTTAGTTGAGCCTAAGGCGGCGCATAGGGCAGAAGTCATGGCTCTCCATGTCGGGCTGTTCGCTGCTACCTGTTGTAGTGAAGGAGTGCATGTGCAAAAAACAAAAAAAAAGGTTGAGAATCAATCGTGTAGCGACCCTTCTCCCAATCTATCTATTGAAGTGATGTTAGTGTAGAGACACTTCTCAAATCTGTCTATTGAAGTGATGTTAGTGTGGAGACCCTTCTCCCAATCTGTCTATTGAAGTGATGTTAGTGTAGAGACCCTTCTCCCAATCTATCTATTGAAGTGATGTTAGTGTAGAGACCCTTCTCCCAATCTGTCTATTGAAGTGATGTTAGTGTAGAGACCCTTCTCCCAATCTATCTATTGAAGTGATGTTAGTGTAGAGACCCTTCTCCCAATCTGTCTATTGAAGTGATGTTAGTGTAGAGACCCTTCTCCCAATCTATCTATTGAAGTGATGTTACTGTAGAGACCCTTCTCCCAATCTATCTATTGAAGTGATGGTAGTGTAGAGACCCTTCTCCCAATCTGTCTATTGAAGTGATGTTAGTGTAGAGACCCTTCTCCCAATCTATCTATTGAAGTGATGTTAGTGTAGAGACCCTTCTCCCAATCTATCTATTGAAGTGATGTTAGTGTAGAGACCCTTCTCCCAATCTGTCTATTGAAGTGATGTTAGTGTAGAGACCCTTCTCCCAATCTATCTATTGAAGTGATGTTAGTGTAGAGACCCTTCTCCCAATCTGTCTATTGAAGTGATGTTAGTGTAGAGACCCTTCTCCCAATCTATCTATTGAAGTGATGTTAGTGTAGAGACCCTTCTCCCAATCTATCTATTGAAGTGATGTTAGTGTAGAGACTCTTCTCCCAATCTGTCTATTGAAGTGATGTTAGTGTAGAGACCCTTCTCCCAATCTATCTATTGAAGTGATGTTAGTGTAGAGACCCTTCTCCCAATCTGTCTATTGAAGTGATGTTAGTGTAGAGACCCTTCTCCCAATCTATCTATTGAAGTGATGTTAGTGTAGAGACCCTTCTCCCAATCTGTCTATTGAAGTGATGTTAGTGTAGAGACCCTTCTCCCAATCTATCTATTGAAGTGAGGTTAGTGTAGAGACCCTTCTCCTAATCCGGTTCCACAGTACCATTTCCGTGGGGACTGTGTTGCAGACCTCGCCGGTCCCTCTCCAAACCCAGAAATCAGGGACCACATCATCCGCTGAGTGCCTTTTGGCCTATAAAACACGGGTCTGACTCCATATGCACAATGAGGTGTAGGCATGTAAAAGGAACCTTTACATTACCTTGACAAAACAATTGTGTAGTAAATGTTTAGGTTGTAAATTTTTACATCAGGAGGTAGCAAAAGATTTAACTACCCTTGGCGCATGTCATGTGTAGAATATTTTCATATCATAATGCAGCAATCGTAGCAAAGTATAAGAAAGAGATAACAATTATAAGAAAGTATTATATTTGCTCATGTGCTGAGAAGAGAGGCATTGGAGAACATCGTGACGACTGTAAAGACTAGAAAGGAAGCCAAGATAGACCTAGAGAAACGATGCTGGATGTACTGAAACAGTGGCGTAGAAGACTAATATCAGCAGAGTTTATCCAGAACAGCAAGGAACAAGATCTGTGGAAAGACATGTACAAAATGACGGTGATGATATAGAAGAAGCAAAAAACAGTCGCAATTTCCAGTATGGGATACAATACCCACAGAGGCTGTTAAGCTGTTGCAAGTATGACAAAGAGACACAATTTGGGAGATTTATTGTAGCTAACGCCATTCACAGATGGCATCTGATAATTCAACGGTTAAAACTATGGCATAGTAGATCTTATGAGCCACAGCAGGCTCACCGCCATGTAAAGATAGTAAATGATATGATTTGAGAACACGAAAACGACTGGACCGTAAATATTATGACATACGCCAAGGCTAACCATGATGGGAAGATCACAGGGCATCAACAGGCCAATACCTTGGAGCATCTCTCACTGATGAGGCCTACCCACAGCCTTCTTTCCCAGCCTGGCTAACATTCCAAAGATGGGCAAATCTCTCCGCAGATGTGAAACCCAAGAACTGCTATTGCAACCCTTGATGGTTCTTACGCTTGGAGAGGGAAAGCGGGTTTGCAAGAAGGTGCTCGAAGAGAAGATCTTTACGTACCTGGCGGGAGGAAAGTTAAAGTCCTTTTCAGAATTCAGGAGATCTGAACGCCAGAGCAGCAGATACAACAGTTAGAACTGAAGTTATTCAGAGGTCAGTCCACCGCCAATCAACCAACCAGGACAACTGTTTTGGTAACCCGAACAACTGTTTGGTAACCCGGACAACTGCTTTGGTATTCCGGACCAAGACTATCTTGGTAACCCAGACTACTGTTTGGTAACCCGGATAACTGTCTTGATAACCCGGTCAAGTGCCTTGGTAACCCGGACAACTGTCGTGGTAACCTTGACAGCTGTCTTGGTAACCTCGAATAGCTGTTTTGGTAACCCGGACAACTGTCTTAGTAATCCAGACAAATGTCTTGGTAACCTTGACATCTGTCTTGGTAACCCGGATAACTGACTTGTTAACCCGAACAACTATTTTTGTAACCCAGACAACTGTCTTGGTAACTAGGATAACTGTCTTCGTAATCCGGACAACTGCCTTGCCCGGACAACTGTCATTGTAACCAGGATAACTGACTTGGTAACCCGAGCAACTATTTTGGTAAGCCGACAACTGTGTTGGTAACTCGGACAACTGTCTTGGTAATCCGGACAACTGTCTTGGTAAACGTAACTGTCTTAATGAACCCTGGCAGCTGTCTAGGTAAGTACCCGCACCAACCACTTTGTGACCACGGATCTACCTTGCCACTTATATGAATTCAACACAAAACTACCATGTAGGAATGCATAAGCTCTAATTACTGTAGCACCACGACTTCAATTACACTACGAATATATCATAAAAACCTCTCTTATTTCTGTTACTTTATCCTATTTCGTCTCTTTTGTGTATTGACAATTTTGCATTTTTAGTATGACGATTGTTGCATTTTTTAATAATTTTAATTAATTTGCGTCCCGTAAAACTAATTTAGAGCTCTCTCTCTCTCTCTCTCTCTCTCTCTCTCTCTCTCTCTCTCTCTCTCTCTCTCTCTTCTCTCTCTCTCTCTCTCTCTCTCTCTCTCTCTCTCTCTCTCTCTCTCTTCTCTCTCTCTCTCTCTCTCTCTCTCTCTCTCTCTCTCTCTCTCTCTCTTTCTCTCTCTCTCTCTCACTCATGGTCTCTTTCTGCCTCCTGCCTAACGTAATTTCTCTATTTTCTACTTATTTACTATTCTATTAATCCCAAGTCTTAGTAAATATTCACCCTTTTTCCACTGCTGCTGCAAGTTGATTTTCTGTTGCCAATTTTTGTGTTCACGTTATTTTTTTCTCTCGCCTGTTACTATTTCAGGCAGTCATTTTGACACAATAAAAAGCAAATTTGTTTACTTTTATGCCGCACCAGCAGTATTGACGTGGGAAATTATGTTGCTTGTTTATTTCTGACTCAACGTCTATTTTATACCAAGTGAAAATATTGTCACAGAATCACCAATGTGGAGCTCATGGAGAGAACTAAACAAATGCAAGAAGTAAGGAAAACACACTGGCGCTGGAGAGGGTACACACTGGAAAGCCACATAAAATAATATAAAAATAACCATTTAATAGCATGGCTTGAAAGTCTTTTTCCTGGAACTCACAGAGAAAACCAAACAAAGGGAAATCTAAAAAGGCATGAAAAAAAAAAGAATTACAGAGATGAATAACTGGGGGAGGCATATGGAAGGAGCTGTAGGCGACAGCAAAGAATAGAATCTTTGAAATGAGTTGGCTGAAGGTATATTCTCCATTTGGGGATACAGGACAGTAGCAGGAGAAGAAAATACTTTTATTATATCTTACTGCTTACATGCAGTCATCAATGAAGATACACATCTACATCGATTACTCTTATTTTTCCTGATCTATTTCTCATCTTCATATTTTCTTCTTGTACTGCTGATCTCGAGTTTAATTGCATGTTTTACGATGAATGAATATTATTCTGTATGAATATTAACATGTTGAGATGTCAGTTTTTTTTTTTTTTTCTGGTTAATTCTTTTTTATCCGCGTACAAAAATGTATTTGTTTAAATTCTTGAGGAGGTGCGCTCAAAACTACATTTTACTTGCTCATTTTTATGAGCAAATGTAGCATTAGTATTGGTAATTGATGGTAACTTGTAACTCATTGCTTCAGTTCGACTTAATAACTGGCGAATTGCCAGTCGCATATCAACACACATATTTGCAGAACTGACGTGAAGAATTGATTGAATTGAGTATGGTTCAATACATTACTTCATCTGAGCTCTGGCCTGGTGACCAGAGGTTCTGGCCGACGCTCATGACTCCGAGGAAAGGCCAGACGGACACATAATCAAACTCCTAATGGCATCATTAGTATTGGGGCTCTTCGCTGGCAGTTGAAGATGAGGGCGGAGCACGTGGAGTTCTGTGACGTCGGTTCGTGGCTCAACTCAACTGAATCTGAACTTGTCTGCCGGTCCGCTGGCCAGGTATTCGAATCGCAATAGAGACTGAGATTTATCTTAAGTGACCTTGTCCACCCGCCTTTAACGGATACTAGGAAACGATCTGGGAAGCAAAGACGTGATGCTGACCCCAATTACCCATCTAGTGCCCATCAGTCTAACCATAAGAGCTAGCACCGTATACACAATAGCTTTTACAAATTACCTTCGAAAGCTCCTGACCTGGCACACTTGCTTGATGGCCTGATGGTTATCTGTTCGAATCCCCATTGAGGCGCATGTTAAAGACTGAACTAGGCTCCCAAGGCGACCCAATTTAAACTGATGATTGTGCTGGAAAGAAAGGACTGTAGGTGTGATATTGACACCATCTATCAAGTGTTGATTGGTCGGTAAAATATGTGGCTTGAACCAAATGCCCAATACATCTTAAGGAGTGTGAAAGGATCCTATAGTCACTTACTCGTACAAATCGTCCACATTTAAGTTTGCATCCAACTAGACCGAAAACGCAGACAAGAAAATACGGCTGCTGTGAAGGCGGAAGTACAGGCTTTGACCTTCGAGAATTCGTTGGAGGGTGATTCTGTCATTTACACAGATGGGTCGGTCGTTCGAATGAGACGTTCATGGGTTTTACGGCTCAGGCCGGAAGGAGAATTGTGAAGGAAGATTCTGGTGCTTTTGCCTAGGCCACAAGTAGCCTGACTATGGAAGTCATGGCAGTAAGTAAAACAATAACATAGCTCGAGACACAGACGTTAACTGGGGCATGTTTCCTTAGTGACTCAATGAGCATGCTCAAGAGGATAGAGACGAGGTGGAACCGAAGAGAATGGTTGCTGTCTCTGGAGCGGTCTCGGCTGGCAAAGATTAGTTTCATTTTCATGCTAGGGCATGCGGGTGTACGAGGAAATTACCGGGCTGGCAAGCTTGCAGGCAAGGCTACAGTGGAAGGCGGACGAGCCATGGACCAGGCTGACGTTCTGAATGCTCTACGAGAAGTAAGACACTTGCGAGAAACAAGTGATGACTGTGAATCTACACCCATGGTAAGATTGCGAGAACAGCAAATTAAAAGAGGTGTGGCCAAACAAGAACACTACGCGGGAAGCCAAAGAAGACTAATAAACTAGCACAGAACTGGTGTCTTCAGTTGCTACACGCTGCGGGATTTACTGAGGAGGGGATCCGTGCACTAATGGACTGAATGGTTCGATGTGTATCTGTCGACTAACTAACTAACTAACTAACTAACTAACTAACTAACTAACTAACTAACTAACTAACTAACTAACTAACTAACTAAACTAACTAACTAACTAACTAACTAACTAATCCTACTTACTTGCTTTGTTAACCACTTACTTGCTTGCTCACTTACTTATTTACTTACCTACTTACTTGCTTACTTACATACATACATATATACTTACTTGATTACTTACACACATACATATTCACTTACTTACTTACTTGCTTAGATTGTTACTTTCTTGCTTGTTTGCTTACTAACTTACTTTCTTTGGTACTTACTTGCTTACTTACGTGCTAGTTTACTTGATTAAATGTATATCCAGTACCTCCATGGCTTGAAAACCGCCGTTTAATTGACATTGTTGAATGTTGGTCACAAGTGTAACACTTTGACTATGAAGTCGTCCATCTTGGCACGTTGAATGTTGTCACAAGTGTCACACTTTGACTATGAAGTCGTCCATCTTGGCACGTTGAATGTTGTCACAAGTGTAACACTTGGACTATGGAGTCGTCCATCTTGGCACGTTGAATGTTGTCACAAGTGTCACACTTGGACTATGAAGTCGTCCATCTTGGCACGTTGAATGTTGTCACAAGTGTCACACTTGGACTATGAAGTCGTCCATCTTGGCACGTTGAATGTTGTCACAAGTGTCACACTTTGACTATGAAGTCGTCCATCTTGGCACGTTGAATGTTGTCACAAGTGTCACACTTTGACTATGAAGTCGTCCATCTTGGCACGTTGAATGTTGTCACAAGTGTCACACTTTGACTATGAAGTCGTCCATCTTGGCACGTTGAATGTTGTCACAAGTGTCACACTTTGACTATGAAGTCGTCCATCTTAGCACGTTGAATGTTATCACAAGTGTCACACTTGGACTATGAAGCCGTTCATCTTGGCACGTTGAATGTTGTCACAAGTGTCACACTTTGACTATGAAGTCGTCCATCTTAGCACGTTGAATGTTGTCACAAGTGTCACACTTTGACTATGAAGTCGTCCATCTTGGCGCGTTGAATGTTGTCACAAGTGTCACACTTTGACTATGAAGTCGTCCATCTTAGCACGTTGAATGTTGTCACAAGTGTCACACTTTGACTATGAAGTCGTCCATCTTGGCGCGTTGAATGTTGTCACAAGTGTAACACTTTGACTATGAAGTCGTCCATCTTGGCACGCTGATTGTTGTTACAAGTGTCACACTTTGACTATGAAGCCGTTCATCTTGGCACGTTGAATGTTGTCACAAGTGTCACACTTTGACTATGAAGTCGTCCATCTTGGCACGCCTACTATCCACAGATCAAGTTCCGGGAGAGAGTACAATTTTGATGTTGTTGTTGCCTTCTCTTGCTTTGAACTCAAGCGTAGTCCATACACGAGCTACTACTTGTAGTGCATTAAATTGATTTTTGCGTGCGGATTAACTTTCCCTGTTTCCAGTGTTCCACGCCATCCCATCAGGCGAACCCACTCTGACTTCTAATGTACTTGTAATTTACATCCCCAAAATCAACGACGAGAAGATAACATCTTAGTCCAACTGGTCGGTGTAGGAGTTGAACCCGCTACCTCGGCATCAGCACACTGGAGGCCTAAGAACGTGCTCTCCTGTCCATTCGGCCATGCTGACCTTCCAGTACAAATTTAACAGACCAAATTATATAGTGATCCTTTCTTCTAACGCAACGGTACCGATCATATATAAGCAATCTCAATGTGCTAAATTTTCAAAAAAAATCTTGAATATGCTTGAATCTAACAGGTCAACTATCTGTATGCACCTTTCCAAATTTCCCTGTAGATTTCTGAGCCCGTCAGTGTCTGACGCATGACGTCCGTCGGTAGTCATAACGTGTTCCTCTCCTCAGTTTAGGTCATCCTCGCTAATGACTGCTGATGGATTTCACCGACCAGGCCTCTTGGGACCAAGCGCTGTCGACTCGGAGAAAAGCGTATTAGAGTGATTGTTCCGTCTGAAGCAGCTTAGGCGGGGAGGACGAAAACATCATCTGAAAATTCGTGTCATATTCGGCCTTGAATTAATGTCCTTTATATTATGAAATGCTCGTATTGTTTATGAAATGTTTTCAATGCACGATTGTTTGAATGTTTTAGGGGTATCAATTTTTCATTTGTGCACAAGCAAACAAATCGATCCAGGCCGTTTCTTTATGTTACAGGAGGCAAATGTGTTTACATTCGAGCAGTTCGTCGTGTTGTCCCTTGGTTGTGCTGGTATTTGTCTTGTGTTGTCTCCACCATCATATATTTCTATCATTCGGTAGCTCAGTGTTAAAAATAGTAAGAGAAACACGTCACATGAAAAGAAAAGGTTTGATTCTCTGATGTCGCAATTGGCTGTATTTTCTGATGTTTAGTCTGCCCTGGACGGATAGCGAGAGTAATGAAAACATCCGGAGAGAAGTTAACTCACAAAGGGAACTGGTTACTGGCATCAGAAGAAGACGGCCCACATTCTTTGGGCTTGCCATGACAAAGACAAATCTGGAGTACGCCGTGACAACATGAAGGATGTAGATGATAAGAGGCATGGGTAGCCCAAGAGAGAAAACGCTGGTCAGTTGACATCGTGGAAATGATTGCCAGTACACGAGACAGAAGGATGAGGACAAGGCGATCATCAAAGCCATTCGGCAATGATTGTAAGAAGAACAATCTGCCATATAATTTCTGCTGTCTATTATTTCGAATGTCAGTAAGTCAGCAAAAATATCGCACAGAAGGACACTCCGGTGGCTATGTGGAGTTCTACGCCTCCTATATTGTTAGGACTGAGAGCATTGAGAGATAGGTGACCAGTCTTTCCCTCTTCTAGCATCGAACTCTGGCTCAATCACGTGCATGCCGTGGTCAGTATAACGTCCCGGCTACTACACTAACTTGCTCAGTCAGGAAGCTGCCCTTTATTACAATTATCCATAATTTATATTACAATTATAATCATATAAATATTAATTGTGAATTTTGCAACAGACTGTCTCGGACTGATGACATTCTCAACAGTGGAAAATAATGACACTATGAATAATCATCATGAAGATGATGATGACGATGATTATGATGATGATGATGATGATGATGGTGATGGTGATGATGATGATGATGAGGAGGAGGAGGAGGATGAGGATGATGATGATGAGGAGGAGGAGGATGACGACGACGACGATGACGATGATGATGATGATGGTGATGGTGATGGTGATGAGGAGGAGGAGGATGAGGATGATGATGATGAGGAGGAGGAGGACGACGACGACGACGACGATGACGATGATGATGATGATGATGATGGGATAAACGAAACAAAGAGAATTGTAAAATAAACTATAGAGAAGAGATGTATTATAAGTGAAGAACAAGCAAGGAGCTGTAGGAGATGGCAACAGAGGGGCCGGCGTGAGTTGATTGGGAGCTTACGTTCCGTTAGGGAATGGAAGTCAACGGCAGAAAAATCAGATGTTGATGAAGAAGGCAAAGAAGAAGTGGAAGAAGAAGAGGAAGAAGGAGAAGTTAGAAAACTAAAGAGAAAAGGGGGAAGAAGTAGAATAAAATTAAGGGGAAGCAGCAGCAGCATCAACAGAGAGTGAAACAGACGAAGAATAGATGGAAGTAAGAAAACAGAAGACAAAGAGGAGCAGGAGGAAAGCCTATATTCATATATCCGATCTTAGAAGCAAAACAGATTGGCAAAACAATTCCAGTCGTGACTTTCATACGGGGCGGAAACATCATGGTTAACCGAGCATAAGTTGGCTTGGATTGAAACCAAACTCTCTTCTTGGCGCAGCCAAATACAACATAACCTCACATGAAACTTGCTACCGTATTATTGTTGCTCATCCGTTGACCTTTCCACGTGCATCATTTCGCATTCTCCAACCATTCACCTGTAAATACCGCAGCGCAAGATATATACGATTATGTGCAACAAATGTCGTTATCACCTGTACTATGGACGCATACAAAAGATGCACTGATCATGTATTGATGAGATCACCTGTACTATGGACGTATATAAAAGATGCACTGATCAGGTATTTCTGTGGTCACCTGTACTATGGACGCATATAAAAGATGCACTGTTCATGTATTTCTGTGATCACCTGTACTATGGACGCATATAAAAGATGCACTGATCATGTATTTCAGTGATCATCTGTACTATGGACGCATATAAAAGATGCACTGATCATGTATTTCTGCGATCACCTGTACTATGGATGCATATAAAGATGCACTGATCACGTATTTCTGTGATCACCTGTACTATGGACGCATATAATAGATGCACTGATCATGTATTTCTGTGATCACCTGTACTATGGACGCATATAATAGATGCACTTATCATGTATTTCTGTGATCACCTGTACTATGGACGCATATAAAAGATGCACTGATCATGTATTTCTTTGATCGGGTAGTTGGTTAAATCCCCGCGGACGTTAGCGTGGCAGAATGGATAAGAGCGCTGGCTCTTAAACTTCCGTTGTGCTGATGCCGAGGTAGCAAGTTCAACCCTTACACCTGTCAGTTGGATTACAATGTTGACTTCTCGCCCTTGACTTGTGGACGTAAATTACAATTACTTTAGAAATCGGAGTTGGTTCGCCTGATAATGAAGACACTGATAATTTATAACAGGGAAAGTTAATCCACGTGCAAAAATCAGTCCAGTGCACTAAAAGTACTAATACATGTTTGAACGCTGCTTCAGTTCAAAGTCAACGAACTTCTCCCCCCCCCCCCCACACACACACACACACACGCACACAAATCCCTGCTTTCGGAGTTAGTTACAGAAAACAGTTATATTATATTTGTTTCATAGCTGCATTTTTGTTTATTGCAGTGTAAAATGCCCATAATATGTCACGTAATTGAGGCTTTTTAACGTGTAACACTTAACTAAAATGATATAATATGTCATATTCATGCGGGTAAAGTGTTCAGATAACATCTAATGAACTGCAGAGTTCATGAACCAGAATATCCACACGTGAACAACGGTGACCACTTGCTGCCACCGCCTCTGTAGTTAACAAGTTTAGCTTATGAGCTGAGCTTACAATAGAGGTTGTCAATTTAGGTGTGAGACTGCAGCTATCTGTTATCTGTTGGGATATCATCCTTGCATTCCGGACAAGTCCATATGTGCTTAGATTCCCCCTCTCCCAACATATGCATTAGCGTCCTGCGGCTAATTGCAGTAGTTCTGTGTTTGGTTGACCAGGCCCTTCGTTCTTCCCACATGCCTCTCGTGTCTAGCAGTATCTCACTCCCGAGTCTCTTATTCTGGTAAACGATGTGGATTCACTGACGCCAAAGTTCTCCGCTCTCGACATCTCTCTAACGGCATTAGTAACATCGGCATTAGTAACATCGGCATTAGTAACATCGGCATTAGTAACATCGGCATTAGTAACATCGGCACGACCCATGGGCTTTCCGTCTGCATGGAATGTAGAGCCAGCAGCTTTAACAGTTCGTTAATTGCTCTCAACCCCCGCATTGGTCGGAACGAAGGTGAAGGTGACTCTACGGACGTGTAAAATGGCAAAGTCAAAGAATAATACCATTGATAACCAAAACAGCAAACATAATGGTAATGGCACCCTCAGACCCAAATTTAACAGCTACCCATCCTTGAAAGGGGTTGATCTCACGTTCTTGAGGAATTTGATGTTCTTCAGGAAGCACAATGAGAAAGTCAAGGCTATAGCTGACAAATAAACAGCTTGGGATAAAACAAAGCTGATACTTGCTGACAGCGCAAACTTTGAAATGATAATAGTTAATACAGTTGTTGTTTCCGTTTTACAAATATTCCTGAATAAAATCCACTTCTTTATATGGGTTATTCTCAATGTGATGTGTGTTTTTTTTTCTCTCTCTTTTCTGTTTATTTAATTCTCTACCATTCACTTCTTTCCCCTTGGTTTTATTTTTGTCTTTTTATTTTTATTTTATGTCTACATATCTACTGCATAGATCTGATATGCAGAAACTCGTGTTCTCATGCCTAGTTTACTATTGAACGGATTTGGTACCCAGAGACACCGTTGTTCTCGTGTGTAGATTTCTACTGCACATTTGGTACCCAGTTACACCTATGTTCTCATGTGTAGATTTCTACTGCACATAGCAATTATGAAGAAATGCTGTTGTGCCGGGTTCATAGTTAATACTGACCACAATCTCTCTTAACCTCCACCTAAGCCTTCCTAGGCAGACACTAATCTGACAAATGATGCCAGGAGGTTCCACTATGGTATCCGCGGTGATTAAGACTGCCCAAGAGTGCAAGCTTAGCAAACTAAGTGACTAGAAAATAACTCAAATCAATTCCTCGCCGTGACTGGTGACAACCAACGCCCACAACCTGTACCCATACTTGGGGAAGCTCTTCAGGTAAATAGGAATGAAAGTGTTATTTGCATACCGGGAGGAAACCGGGTCGTTACCAGTCCCAGATTCTTACAATTCTTAGTCGTACAAGAGTGAACAGAACGAGTTAACGGGGTTTCAACAATATCATCAACAATATCATCATCACCATGACCATCAGCAAATACAACAGCAACAGTAACGCCCCTTCCCTCATTCCATTTCAATACCCGGTGTGAGGGGGAATAAAATACATGGAATCTCATTTGTGTATCAATTGAAGTAAGGTTTTTGAGCTCTCGCTTCTTTCCCGCGGCAACATATAGATGTGACTCGTGGACCATTTCGCAAAGGATGAATAAGACAATTCTGGCTTTTGAGCTAAAATGTTGCAGAAGAGTTCTTTCAATGTCGTAGACCATAAGAAGAAAAACTACTGACATTCTACAAAATGTGAACATAGAAGAAAACTGGACCAACAACAGTTTCATGTGTCGGAAATATTTTGAGCATATTTGACGCCACAGTGGTTTGTAAAGAACAGTGATGAATGACATGGTTCCAGGGACAGGAGACAGGGTAGATGAGCACGAAAATGGACACGGGACATTGCATACAACATGAGGGTACATGAAGCAGGGAGATGCCAAGAAATCAAATATCCTAACCCCTTTAATCATTTGTGTATAATGGTAAAACAAAGGACCCTACAACACATTGGAGTATATTGTGCAAGCTCCTTCTTTGTATAGACTAGTCAGCACTCTTTGGATCAACTAGCCAATACCACAGTCGCTTTTACTCCCAAGAACATTTTATGGTATCCATTTTTAGACTGGGTTTACGTGTGAGCTCAAGTTCGAAAATAATACTCACCTCCGCGTGAATTGAACGCATGAGCACCGGGCCTGCAGGCAAGCCTACTAGCTGCTGCACTATAGCTACTTCCCTGTTCGCGAGTGATATAATTTAATATCAGCATTTAGAATCATTACAGCGTGACAGATGTAGATTATGCATTGGGATATTACGAAGTATATGTGATGTGTTACCCTCAACCTTCCCCCATCCCGCTGTACATATTAAATCTACAATACAAACACAGATGTCGCTGTGACAAGCTGCCTGCTCGCTTAGCAACGGTCAGGGATACTGTTTCAGCTAGTCGTAATATGATCAACAATCATACAGCTGTTGCTAAAGCTAAATCTATCCCAACAAGATGTGGATTCAAAACAATGTATTTCCTTAGTGAATTTACACGTAACGTAGAAGCCATAAACAATGTAGTGCATAATTTATTGCCTGGTATATTTCATTGCATTTCGTCAGGTGCAAAATTCAGAGTTATATATCATATGAAATGAATACACGATTAATACTTCTGCTGAAATACTAAATACATAGTTTGTCGTAAAATTTGGCCGACATTACTTTTCACATCCTGCTATCTTCACAACATATAATGTGTCCCATATGCTCTGACTCGTTCTGTACTACGTGGTTTCATTATGCCATCATCATCCTCATCATCATCCTCATCATCATCCTCATCCTCATCATCATCATCATCATCATCATCATCATCTAGTGCCATTTTTAAAGTAATAGTCGGCGGTTAGTTTCTGTTCTTGCTTCTGTTCTGAGTCTTGCATGTACATTCTGCCAGGATGTCTACTGACCGGGGCAACCGTGGCAGAGAGGTCGTCGCGGTGTCCGTCTCAGACTGCTCGTAAGGTACCGAGTTCGATCCCTTCATAATGCTGGGAATTGCTCCAAGAACCACGCTGTTCTACTGATATCACGCGTACCCCTGATCTCTTAGGTAGTAAGGTCCGATACCCAGCCTGTTAAGCTTAGAGCGAAAAGGGAGGTCCTGGATGAATGTTGTGCGCGTTAACAATCCCTCGGCAACGAAGAGTAGACCTTGGGATCGCTGCCCGTGCAAAATATTTAGAAAAGAAAACCTACCAACGAGTAGATATAGTCTGTTCCATTGAGTGGATCCTGTCTGGAGGAAGCAAACCTTATGTAAAAGCATGCCGAAGTCTGACACGCGACCGAAGCAACGAACTCACAAACGAACAAACGAACTTTTATTTTCAAAGGTCACACACTGGGAACGCAAGCCTGTCTTAAACTCGGCCCTTCTAATCACTCATCTTTCGTACATCAATTATTTATTGTACATGTTACATTCACACACTGATATTTGAGGTGCATAACTACGTGTGACGTAATCCCATCGAAAGATAGAAGAAGAGAAGTATACAGATCATATTTAGATGTCAATACATTCATATCTTTGACGCTGTGTCATTATTTGGTCCTCGATTGATCCCTCCGTTGTTTGTTTTCGGTAAATTGTTATATGATGTGATGTGACCTGAGTACCTTGTCACGCTGCCTTTCCGCATGGTACAGTACCGCACAACTTATGAACGTGTAATACAGTTCAACATTAGATTTACTAGACGGTAAACCATATCATCGATTCTTCTTCTTCTTTTTGTTCGCTTGCTTAAACTCAAGCGTAGTCCTTACACACTGTTAAAAGTAGTAAGGGACTGAATTTTGCTTGTGGGTGTGCTTTCCCTTTTACCGGTGTCCCTCCCCTTCAGGCGAACCCACTCCGACTTCAAAGGTACTTGTTATTAACGTCCCAAAGTAAAGGACGGAATCATCGATTCAACACTATGAATGTCCTTCATGAGTTTGGTAGAAACAAGGCCCTTCAACTAAACGTACCAAAACATATAGTTAGAGTGAAAGCAGCCGTGTCGTTGGGATTAGCACGCTGATCTGAAGTCCCATAGTCATGTGTTGAAATCGCCTTCAGCACGGATAAACTGTCAACAACTGTCATTTACTGCCAATATAGTACCTTTCGGTGTATGGCAGAGGGGTCTTTGAGCCTGAGGAATTAAGGTCGCCTGGCTAGTGCAGTCGCCGCGAACTTAGGTTAGGATTTTTTTTTGCCCCCGACAGAAAAAAAATCCCACACCTTACCGAGGGATCGAACCCGGGTCTCCCGAATGAGAGTCGGCGTTCTAGCCTCTCGGCCAGCGCGGATAATTAGTTCATAAATAACCTCAGCTCCCAGGTCGACTCACCCTTAAATGGGTACCAGGACAGTTCCTCCCCAGACATTTATGAGAATTGTCTGGCACCCTATATTATGAGGCTTGGTCGACCCCATAGCCATGCTAATCGGACAATGTCATTTGGTCTTACTTGGGGATTTGAACCTGGGCAACTAACTCTGACAGGCAAACGCACTAACAACTATTTCACAGCAGTTAAGGCCTTATATTAGCCATATTAAGGCCCCCCCCCCCCCCCACACACACACACACACCTGGCGTGTGCCACTTTATCGTGGGAAATGTACACCTAGCATTCCATCTTCATTATATATTAATGATGTACGAAAAGGAACATATTTAACTTTAACTTTTGATGACGTACAAGATTTGACCCCTGCACACGAGAACTGGCTGTATACTTACCTTTCCACCTGGACACAGTCTTTCAGCAACCTATATTCATCAATTACCAACAACTAATAGTTGAAGTAATATTGATCTTAATAAGAATGGCTTCAGAATTTACAGGCTAAAATATAGTTGCTACACACGGCTACTTGAATACAACAGGCTGCTGTCAAAGACTCAATTAGGGAGTAGTGAAGACCACCCTGAAAGAGTGGTCTACCTCAAGTAGATTAGAGGTCACCCAGTGCCCCTACATGAGGGCAGGGTAGATGTAAGGAGTAGGTAGGAAGGGGAACTATCAAATAGTTCTCTCATGAGACACGGAGGTGTCAACCAGAGAGTAAGCACTCTGGTCACGGCGCAATCACGCCTACGTGATAGACACGGAGAAGTGGAATACCACTCAAGAGGAGACGGCTACTCTAAGCGTGCTGAGTGATACAGCACGCACAAGCCGAAGGGCACACAAGGTCCTTCCGCGTGCTGTGTAGCCACGCGAGGAAAAGAGTCAGACCGGGGACAGACTTCATAGCGAGCGCATCGATTAGTGTCGATGCGTGTTTCTTTAGCCAAGTAGATAGAGTTAGCATTATTGTTAGGAAACGACTAGTGATAGGGAATTCTGTATCTTCTTGTGTGATGTATTAGTGACCATTTTTGTGCATTGATGTAGTGTAAAGAGCCAGTGGCAATAAAATGTGTAATCCATGCCTCTCGTACGACTTACAATCTTTTTGTGTGGTGCGAGAGAAGTTATCTCGTAATGCCTGAAGCATCGCTTGATGACAGGCTAGGATAAAGTGGTGTCAGAAGTGTAGCTTGGACAATTGTTCAAGCTAAAACACTCACCCACGGCTCTAAAATAGCATTACTGTCAGTTAATAACAGGGTTTGATTTGTGTTAGTGAATAATGACGTGTGCAGACCAGAACAAGTTGCGAGCTGAGCTGTGCCCATCGTGATCAATCGTGTTTATTTATGCTTATTGAAGTGTTTTGTGATCTATGAACATGTTTTCTGATTTGTAAGTATTGTTATTATAGTTTTCTATCATTTATGTTTATAATTACTTATTTATTTACGAGCATTTGTCAAATATGATTCACGGCGGAGCGATACACAGAAAAAATCAGCCGGCGACAATATTGATTTTTCCAATCTAAAAATAGCGCTGCGCCTGTGACGTGTCGCAACTGACAAACAGCTGCGTTACGCCATTTGCATTCAGCGACAGATTGTTTACAAATCGCAAAGCGGCTGATCGCCTGAATCTTTGGCTTATATCATATATTATTGGTTTATATTAACTATTTAATGAATATATTTACTTATTTGAACAACATTATTACTTTTATATTTATTTAAAAGCATTTATTTAATTATTTCTTTACCTTTTGTATTTGTTACTGTCACGATGGCACTACTTTCGCTATGCAAATAAGACTCGGTCTGCACAACACTTCCATAGATTAAACTAGATTAGGTAAGGGAGGCAGAAGACGTTAGAACGAAGACAGGACATTGACATTTAAGATTAATTATACTACATTTTGTTGTCCGGGGGCATGTGATTGTACCAAATTGTCTAAAGTCATATATCGTTTACAATTTGTTAATTTTTGATGCTCTTGTAAACCAGGGAGAACAACAGCTGTTTAGAAGTGTAACACGAGGTGTATGTCGTAGTACCAAACGTTTGGACCTGAGGTGCCAAACATTTGTACCTGATTGATCTGGAATGTTAAGATGAGTATAACCAAAGTATTTTGAATGCAAGATGATTAATAATGCATCTCTTTTTCAGCGTGTAATCTATTAGCATATTTTTTCCTTGGTCTATTTTTCAAGGTGGTGTCTAAGGGTATAATTTTTGTACACAGGGAATTAAACACTTAGCATATCAATATACCTGAGTAAATACTTAAGCGCCTATCAGCTCTAGCTAATTATCCAACATCATGTCAACTTTAGCTGATTTTATAGAAGCAGGCAAGGCATTACAATACTCAGGAAAGGAATTAGAGCAATATGCTGATCAAATATTTAAGGAAGCAAAAGATGCTGATAGAGATGAACGTGCACGAGAAAGACAACACCAAAAGGAGATTGTAGAACTAGCTGAGATAACAAAGCAAAAGCAGTTAGAACATGATAAGGAGATTAAACAAAAAGAATTAGAACTAAGGCAAAAGCAATTAGATCAAGAGAAAGAACTAAAGCAAAAGCAATTAGATCAGGAGAGAGAACTAAAGCAAAAAGAGATAGATGAAATGGCAAGAGTTAAGGAAAAACAAATACAGATTGAATCAGAGACACAGTTAAAGATGAAAGGTATGGATGTAGACTCACACTTAGAATTCTCCGCTACAAAAGTAAAGAGTCAGCAAGAAGAAAATAAATTTAATAAGTATAAGAATATTATTAAACCATTCTGTAAAGAAGACTCCATATCAGCCTGGACAGAAAATGTCGAATATCAGTTTAAATACCACCAAGTACCAATCGATATGTGGGCTATGATTTACACGAAGAACCTTAGTGGGGAGCCCCTTAAAGTAATTGAATCGATACCAACTGATCTTAGATCTAACTATCAGTACATCCATGATAGGATAATGCAACACTTCTTACTTGATGCCCCTGGGTATCAAGTACAGTTTTCAAATTTAAAACCAAAACCAAGTGAGACTTTCATTGATTATGTCTCGAATGTCCAAAGCGTACTAAATAGATGGCTTAATGCAGCAAACATAGGAAAAGACTTTGAGAAACTTAAAAACTTAATAGCCATGGATAAAGTCATATCCACTATACCATCTCCTTTCGCTAAATTCCTTCAGCAGTCAGACATCGAGACCATAGAACAATTTGAAAAGAAAGGCTCTGCATATTTTTCCTCGAATAGGGATATTTTTAAAACATCTAATATCGACTCTGAAATAGTCTCTTTTGTTAAGGACCAACCTAAAAGCTATCGTAGCAATAAAAAACCATTTCAGAGAGTCGACAAGAAAGACCAAAAATTGCCTAAATGTGTTTATTGCCAACTTTTCCATGATACTTATTCTATGTGTGATAAATCACCAAACTATCCTGCACATCTTGAGATGGTCATTAAGAAGCAACAAAACAAGAGAACTGCATACAGGCGTGCAGTCAAATGCTTCTTCTGTTCTAGCTACGGGCATTATTCCAGTAAGTGCCTGGGCCGCCAACGTATGAAGGCCAATAGTGCAGTGTTAATTGATACATCTTCTGATAGTGGGAGTGAGACTGAGTGTGAGGTCGAGAATGAATTACCTTTTAACCAATCTGTAGATGTTTGTTGTGTAAACGATATATTAAGCTTTGACAGTTGTGAACGATGTCACCAATTTCATGCAGACGGCAAACTTACATGTGGACATATTGTAACATCCTCCTTGGAGAATGCAAATGCAGCTGTAGCCTCCAGAGGCAATCTATTGTTCCACTCTGCAATGGTCAATGAGAAACCATGCCGATGTTTGCTTGACAGTGGGAGCTCTATTATTGGTGTTAAAAGGGAACTTGTTAATCCAAAGGATTATACTGGTGACTCTGTAAAATGCCGTACTTTTTCTGGTAATATAGAAACCTATCCTCTGGCAAGAGCCCGTATAAACACCCCGTTCCTTTCTGGTACCTTTACGTGTGCAATACTAGACAACCCTTGTATCGATTTAATTCTTGGGTGTCTACCCCAGCTAAGGCACTGCACAGATGAAGAAATATCTGTCTGGGAGGAGAAGAATGGATTCACTCCAGTGAACAGTTCAGATATCCTCAAACATCACAGTCCTAACAAAAGTGCTAGACCCATAAATCTTGAACCAGATCAAGACATACTGCTTTTACTTCCAGACAAACGAAATTTATTATTGACCTCATGGCAAGGGCCATTCAAGGTGGTACGTAAAATTTCAGATGTCGACTATGAAATATCGATAAACGGACACTTAGAGATATTTTATATCAACATGTTGAAACCTTACTTTTCCCGACAAGAGACAGAAGTAGAGACAGACGAACACAATGCACCCACACCTATTGATCAGACGACAGACATACATAACGCAACTACACTAGTTAGCGAGACTGGCAAAGCCGACGATATGCATACACCTAGTGAGCATACAGAAAACGCACTTAGCACGACTACCGTACTGAATCAGGTAGACAACGACGGGATGGAACTACCCGTTCCAATTGTAGACAAGACTGATACATTAGAGTGCATACGGTTAGAAACGGGACTAACAGACGAGCAACGACGACAGACAATAGAATTAGTGACGGAATATAAGGACATATTTTCCGACATTCCAGGTAGGACGGACACGATCGAGCACTCCATCCTTCTTTCGGACTCTAAGTCTATCAAATGCAGGGCGTACTCTATCCCACTTAGCTATAGAGAAAGTCTAAATAAGGAAATTCTTAATTTAGAGGTTAGTGGGATCATTCAGAAATCTACATCTGAGTACTCCTTTCCAATAGTCTTAGTCAAGAAAAAAGACTCCACAATTCGTCTTTGTGTGGACTATAGAAAACTCAACAGTGTCACTAAGATCGACGCAGAACCAATTCCTTCCTGCGAAGATCTTATTCTTGATATGTCCACCTCCAAAATCTTCTCTAAATTAGACCTTACTAAGGGATATTGGCAGGTCCCTATGCAGACTGAATCCATCCATCTTACTGCTTTCTCAACACCTCTAGGTCTGTACGAGTGGCGGTTTCTTCCTTTTGGACTTCGTAACGCTCCTGCCACTTTCGTACGCTTAACTAGAGATTTACTACATGGAGTGACGAATACAGTGACCTATATAGATGATATTTGTGTCCATACAGACGACTGGACAACACACTTATTGAAACTCAGACATGTCTTCGATAGGTTGCGACTCTTCGGTCTCACTGTCAAACCGAGCAAAGTTGAATTGGGCCTACAAGAAATTGATTTTTTGGGTCATGTCATTTCACAAGGACAACTAAAAACTGACAATAGAATTATTACTAAAATTATGAACCTGACCATGCCTACAACAAAGAAGCAGGTCAGGAGCCTTTTGGGGTTAGTAAATTATTACAGTAAGTTCATACCGAACTTAGCTGAAATTACAAGTGTATTTTCAAATGTTTTAAAAGCATCAGTAAAATTAGATGTTAAAGATGCATTATTAATTTCTGCATTGTCAAAATTAAAACTCCTATTTAGCAATGTACCAATCCTCCGTTTGCCTAATCCTAGGCTCGTTTATTATCTTAGGACAGATGCCAGCAGGATATCCATCGCTGCAGTATTAGGCCAGTTTTATGATGGCATCTTCCATCCGATTTGCTACGTGAGCCGCAAGATCACACCTGCTGAGTCCAGATATTCCATATCAGAGTTGGAAGCCCTAAGCGTCATCTATTCGGTGAGAAAGTTGCATCGATTTCTAGCGGGCGTTCACTTTGTAGTCCAGACCGACAACTCCCCGATCACGGTCATACAAAGTGGGGTGCATCGTAACGACCGCATTTACAGGTGGTCATTAATATTACAGAATTATACTTTTAGTATAGAGCATATTAAGGGTAAGGACAACATTCTGGCTGATACCCTTAGTCGACCATCTGAGGTAGAAATACCTGATATGCCGCATGAATAGGTAGTTTAAGGAATGGTTATTTAGTACACTTAGAATATCCTGTGTAAATATACTATGTATTACATAGACATCATGTCCAGGACTGTGTGCTAAGAACAGTGAACCGCCATGTGTCCGTAGACAACAGAATAAGAACTGTGCTCCAAGGACTAGTGAATCACCGTGTGTACATAGACAGCTCGTTATTTACTATGCTCCATTTGTGTTCCGGTGAATCACCTGTGTTAATCATGGAAGAACAGTGTCAGAACAATGCATAATTAACAGACACGAATTTACTTGTCTACGACACCAGCGGTCTCTACGATTGAAATAATACCCATAAGACACAAGTATGACTGTGTAGTGTATTAAATATACCCAGGATAATTGTGTATATATAAATTATGCCAACGAAAGCAATTTCTGAACATTATGGCAACTACTAACCTGGGGTATTTAAATACCATGTAGATATATTTATTTAATGTGATATGTATTATAACATGTTTTTAATATAGTGATAAATTAGAGTTAGAATAGTTACTTTAATATAGATTTAGATTAGATGTAGGGAATATAATAGATTTTTTTTGTAGTGTAAATAAACCATTAATTTACCCACTTACTTAGGATAAAAGTAGAATAGGATAGTACTTTAGACTTAATAACAGCTAATTAAAAACTAGGTTAAAAAGTTTAGATAGAAACAGTACCATTTAGTTCATTTCAGTTCACTTTATTTCATTCCATCTTCATGAACACTTTAACAACCTCATCATTTAGGATTAAAAGTAGTTTATACCTTATAGGATTATACAGATAAACAGACATCATTTACACCATTTAGAGTAAAAATATCAATCATATATGTTTTCATTTAAACATTAAAACAGTATTTATAATTTTCTTACATTTCACATCACCCATTTCAGAAAGGTACATAACTCATCTCACATTAATGTCATTCTTTTGTAGATAGTTAGATTACTTCCCTTAGATTAGATTAAAGTGGTGTAACAACTTTAAATACATATATATAGAAGTAGTATTAGTATTTCAGTAGAATATAGTGTGTAATAGTATCAGGGTACAAACCATCAACCCTTTTTCTTACATGTAAATATTTTGTAAATACATGACTCGTGAAGCAAGTTACGCACAGTCATTAAGCTCAACGTTTTTTCAAACTGAGCCAAACTTGTACAGTGTCACTTCAAGGTTTTTAAATAATTGTGAGGATAAAAGATGTGTGACAGAAGTGTGAAAGTGAGAGTAAATGGAAAATATACAAGGGAGAGTGAGGACAACCAGCGGATTGTTTCTACCGCTCAACGCGACTTTTTATTTTTTGTCTGCGTCAAGCGTTTGCTTTCAATGTTGAAAATGTACTGTCTTGAGTGTGTTATGTGTAGTTTAGTGTAGATCTTAGTGAAAGTATTTTAAGTCTCATAAGACGGAAACGTAGTCACGAATTAGTGTTATACACTTGTTTGTGGCCACATTTAACCGAATTATGGCACTTGAAAACTAACTTACATGCATATTGTAGACAGACACACAGGTTAGGAGTAAAATTAGATTATAAGTTAGATCCAAACACGCAAACAACCAGAAATACAAACATGTAAAGTACATACATTTTTGGGAACAAAGGGAGATAACTCCGGGTCAGGGGACACAATAGACAACGAAACACTAACTTAACAGTGAAAGATAACTTTACACGCGGAAGCGAGATAGGTAAAACCTGTCGCACACAGCTTGTGTAAGGGTTGTTTATTATATGGGGGACATGAAGCAATTCATGTGTTGACCCTAAGAAAGTCAACTTTGTATGGGTAGTGAGTTAATTTACTATTTGAGGGCAGGTCTATAAGACAATGGTCCGGTTCAGACAAACCTCTAATTAATATAATATTGCGATTGAGAAGAGGGCTCACGCCAACCAAACAAGTTTGTGGCGATTACCAGTAGCCAAGTAAAGTGATACTACATTGTGACAATAGTCAGTAGAAGTCTATTGAGTTACCCAGAATCAGGTTATCAGTAGTCTTTGACAAAAATTAGATACACTAATTTTTTAGAAACCTCTTGCGTCACAACCATGAGTCAAAGTTTGTAACGCAACACAGGAGGGGAGGGTGTGTGTCAAAGACTCAATTAGGGAGTAGTGAAGACCACCCTGAAAGAGTGGTCTACCTCAAGTAGATTAGAGGTCACCCAGTGCCCCTACATGAGGGCAGGGTAGATGTAAGGAGTAGGTAGGAAGGGGAACTATCAAATAGTTCTCTCATGAGACACGGAGGTGTCAACCAGAGAGTAAGCACTCTGGTCACGGCGCAATCACGCCTACGTGATAGACACGGAGAAGTGGAATACCACTCAAGAGGAGACGGCTACTCTAAGCGTGCTGAGTGATACAGCACGCACAAGCCGAAGGGCACACAAGGTCCTTCCGCGTGCTGTGTAGCCACGCGAGGAAAAGAGTCAGACCGGGGACAGACTTCATAGCGAGCGCATCGATTAGTGTCGATGCGTGTTTCTTTAGCCAAGTAGATAGAGTTAGCATTAGGGTTAGGAAACGACTAGTGATAGGGAATTCTGTATCTTCTTGTGTGATGTATTAGTGACCATTTTTGTGCATTGATGTAGTGTAAAGAGCCAGTGGCAATAAAATGTGTAATCCATGCCTCTCGTACGACTTACAATCTTTTTGTGTGGTGCGAGAGAAGTTATCCCGTAATGCCTGAAGCATCGCTTGATGACAGCTGCTTTAAACCATTATAATGATGTTATATTCTATACTTTTTTTTTTTTTCATTTCCTTTACAGGACATCGCTGTCAACAGCAGCATCTTTCAGCTGTCTGTTGATTTCTTGGCAAGATTACGCTCAGTAGTGTGCCATTGCTTTCTGAGCGGCCGGCTCAGTATCCCGTAAGTCACCAGCGGGGGTCGAACCGCTACCAGTTCTCTCCCGCTACGAGACTCTGCGTGATAAACGGGATTACGGAGAAAGTGTTGTAACCCCTCAGCCAGAGAGACCGGCATATTCTATACTACTTTTCAACTAATCGTTACATGTGGTACACAAGAACAAAAACAGCAACAACAACAACAACAACAACAACAACAACAACAACAACAATAAAACATTTCATATTACCAATCCAAACAGGCTGGTTTGCCACCGAGATACGGCTGCTCCAGTTCTAACCATAGGTACTAAGTTATTTCCCCAGGACAGTCTGGTATTGTGGGAAACGATCAGGCGGACAGGTTGCCTGAGTCTGCATCACTCGGTGGGGTATTACAGGTTGCCTGAGACTGCATCACTCGGTGGGGTATTACAGATTGGCCGAGTCTGCATCACTCGGTGGGGTATTACAGGTTGGCTGAGTCTGCATCACTCGGTGGGGTATTACAGGTTGCCTGAGTCTGCATTACTCGGTGGGGTATTACAGATTGGCTGAGTCTGCATTACTCGGTGGGGTATTACAGATTGGCTGAGTCTGCATCACTCGGTGGGGTATTGGTGCATGATAAGACAGATGTGGTTAGGGCCCTTTGGAATTGTGTGTATAGTACAGAAGAATAGATAGATAATCATGACTTGGAGAGAATAGCGCCCCAGGGAGTGACCGGGGGATCTGGCCGACACTCAAAGCTCAAAGGGAAGGCCAGACATATAATCAGACTGCTACAGGTAACATTAGTATTAGGTCTCTTCGCTGACTGTTGAAGATAAGGACTGAGCGCTTATGGGAATGCCCCGAGTGCTGTGATGTCGGTTCTTGACTCAAACAGTTTATCCGGTGGGAGAGTTAGTGTAAAATTTAGTAGATTGCATTGATATTGTCATGAACAGGGCCACTCGAGGGTTCTGCGCCTTGCACTCGTCTTCCACACCTGCACTCGTCTCCCGCGCCTGCACTCGTCTCCCGCGCCTGCACTCGTCTCCTGCTCTGCATTCGTCTTCTGCTCTACACTCGTCTTACCCTAACGGGGGAGTGAGGGGGGGGGGGGGGGGGAGATGACATCTATTCCCCCGCGCATTCAGGCCAATCAAACGTGATAGCCACTTCGCAGACACATAGCGACATAGCAAGTTCTCCTTCGGGACAGTTTTAATTTCAAAATAGTGTCGCATGTTTTATGCAAGTGTGTTTAGTATTGATTATCTTAATAATATACATTTCTTTTATGACTCTATGTCTAAATGTGTAGTGCTTAAATCGGGTTAGGAGTATATACAACTTGGCTGAAAAACACGATTGGTTGCTAAAATGTATATAAGGTTTGGGCTCACTCTTAAAACAGTTCACTCTGTGCCCTAAAGTGCTCTCCATCGAATTACAAGCTGAAAGCAATGTTAGCTTTCTAGATCATAACCTGAACTCGCAGCTGTTCCCGTCCAGAAGGGTCATGAGGTCAGGGCCATAAAGAAAGAAAACATGCCTGGGAACATGTAATCATCAGAAGGTTAATTTATTTACCTGTTGTTACCTGTCGTATATTTACCTTATCTCAAAGAGCAGTCCTTGCTCCCTACTACCCCCACCTCCCATTGTGTTGAGAGTTGCGTGTAAACTGATGCACATTATCACTTCAATCGCAGTTATTCGGGATAGATATAAATGGTCGGGCGGTCTTGCTAAAATGACTCACAACCAAGTCTTACGCATAAACCACTTGTTCACAATGCACAGATTTCTGCTTATTGAGCCAGCAAATGTGATGATGGTTGCAACGATAACTATAATCATATATGGAAATAACGCAGAAATAATGTTTCAAATTTGCTGGCTGGCCTGTGCCCTAATCTGTATGCCACAGCTGGGACAGGTCTCCAGATTTCTAGTTATTTAATCACCGAAATGAAAGTAATAGAACTTTAAAGGAAAATTGATGATAGCGACACCTATAGATACAAGTAAGACATTTTTCATTAATCACCATTATCATCTTCATCGTCATAATCATCATCATCATTATCATCATCATCTGCCACGTCCTCTGAGACTCTGACTTTGAAACCCTAGGCTTTGTTATACTCAAGAGTACATACGTATTATTACACATGCTGCTACATAGATTTAACACGGGTGGTGTTATTGTCTACACAGAGATGCCTGGTGTTTTTTAGCAAAAGCTAATGGTCGACGTTTGGTGCGGGAGAGCCTGGTGTATTATACCATGGCATCTGGCTTGGGTATGGAGGTGGAGGCGGTCAGTGCAGCTTTTTTAATGTATGGAGAGTGCGATGCACACACACATCGTGAATATGACTGACTCAGGGGGGTGTGCTGGGGAGGGTGGGGGAGGGCAGGCTTCGGGCAGGGTGGCTTGCTTCGCTGCAGAGGTCGCAGGTGGCGGGTGTCCTCTGGATCTTTTCTCCGGGACATGCTGGTGTGCTGACGAGTGAACAGGCGGACGGATTGGCTGGCTCTGAAAATCTTGGTGGAGTGTTGATGCATGGTGGGACAGACGTTGTTACGGCCTTGTGGGAGCGCGTGTGCACCTCGGGGAGGGGGGGGGGTGGATCACCATGGTCTGGTAAGAGTGGGACGACTGAGGAGTGGCGGGGGATCTGGCCGGCGCTAGCCGCTCGGGGGAAGGGCGAGACGGACATGTAGTCAGATTGCAGCTGGTGCTGTTGGTGTTGGAGGTCTTCGCTGGCTGCTGAAGATTGGGACGGAGCGCTTATGGGAATGCCCAAAATTCTGTGATGTCGGTTCCTAAATCAATCAATCAATCAATCAATCAAAGTAGAGGCCCTCTCGTATACACTTTAAGGCGACTGTGGCTTCTGGTAAATAAGTAAAGGATCCTATTATATGCCGTAAGGCGCAAACGTTATATTGTGCCAGGCCTATATTTGTATATCTTGTACCCATGTTATATTGTGCTAGGCCTATATTTGTATATCTTGTACCCATGTTATATTGTGCTAGGCTTATATTTGTATATCTTGTACCCATGTTATATTGTGCTAGGCCTATATTTGTATATCTTGTACCCATGTTAGACTGTGCTAGGCCTATATTTGTATATCTTGTACCCATGTTATATTGTGCTAGGCCTATATTTGTATATCTTGTACCCATGTTATATTGTGCCAGGCCTATATTTGTATATCTTGTACCTATGTTATATTGTGCTAGGCCTATATTTGTATATCTTGTACCCATGTTATATTGTGCTAGGCCTATATTTGTATATCTTGTACCCATGTTAGACTGTGCTAGGCCTATATTTGTATATCTTGTACCCATGTTATATTGTGCTAGGCCTATATTTGTATATCTTGTACCCATGTTATATTGTGCTAGGCCTATATTTGTATATCTTGTACCCATGTTATATTGTGCTAGGCCTATATTTGTATATCTTGTACCCATGTTATATTGTGCTAGGCCTATATTTGTATATCTTGTACCCATGTTATATTGTGCTAGGCCTATATTTGTATATCTTGTACCCATGTTATATTGTGCTAGGCCTATATTTGTATATCTTGTACCCATGTTATATTGTGCCAGGCCTATATTTGTATATCTTGTACCCATGTTATATTGTGCTAGGCCTATATTTGTATATCTTGTACCCATGTTATATTGTGCTAGGCCTATATTTGTATATCTTGTACCCATGTTAGACTGTGCTAGGCCTATATTTGTATATCTTGTACCCATGTTATATTGTGCTAGGCCTATATTTGTATATCTTGTACCCATGTATTATTGTGCCAGGCCTATATTGTATATCTTGTAGCCCATGTTATTAATTGTGCTTAGGCCTATATTTGTATATCTTGTACACATGTTATATTGTGCTAGGCCTATATTGTATATCTTGTACCAAGTGTATATTGTGCTAGGCCTAGTATTTGTATATATTGTACCCATGTTTATATGGTGCCTAGGCCTATATTTGTAGATCTTGTAGCCAGGTTATATTGTGCTAGGCCTATATGGTTGTATAATCTTTGTACCCATGTTAGTATTGTGCTAGGCCTATATTTGTATATCTTGTATCCCATGTTATTATTGGTGCTAGGCCTATATTTGTATAGCTTTGTACCATGTTGGGCGGCATATATTTGTTATATATTGTACCATGTTATATTTTGCCTAGGCCTATATTGTATATCTTGTACCCATGTTATATTGATGCTATGCCGAGTATTTGTATATCTTGTACCCATGTTAGATTGTGGCCTAGGCCCTATTTTGTATATCTTGTAACCCATAGTTATAGTGTGCTAGGGGCCTATATTTGTATATCTTGTACCCAATGTTGATGTTGCTAGGCCTAATATTGTGATATCTTGTACCCGTTGTATATTGTGCGGCCTATATTTGTATATCTTGTAGCCCATGTTATATTGTGCCAGGCCTATATTTGTATATCTTGTACCCATGTTATATTGTGCTAGGCCTATATTTGTATATCTTGTACCCATGTTAGACTGTGCTATGCCTATATTTGTATATCTTGTACCCATGTTATAATAATAATAATAATAATAATAATAATAATAATAATAATGATAATAATAATAATAAGTCTTTATTTTCAAAGGGTTAAGAATTGGGCACGCAGGCCCGTCTGACATCCTGCCCTTCTTCTCTATTTCCTCTCATACATTCTTTCATTCAACATCGTGAATTGGGTTTAAAGAAAAATGTATGAGAGGAAAATAGAAGAAGGGCAGGATGTCAGACGGGGCCCGCGTGCCCAATTCTTAACCCCTTTTAAATAAAGACTTTATTATTATTATCATTATTATTATTATTATTATTTATTATTATTTTTTATTATAACATGGGTACAAGATATACAAATATAGGCATAGCACAGTCTAACATGGGTACAAGATATACAAATATAGGCCTAGCACAATATAACATGGGTACAAGATATACAATATAGGCCTGGCACAATATAACAATGGCTACAAGATATACAAATATAGGCCTGGCACAATATAACATGGGTACAAGATATACAAATATAGGCCTAGCACAATATAACATGGGTACAAGATATACAAATATAGGCCTAGCACAATATAACATGGGTACAAGATATACAAATATAGGCCTAGCACAATATAACATAGGTACAAGATATACAAATATAGGCCTGGCACAATATAACATGGGTACAAGATATACAAATATAGGCCTGGCACAATATAACATGGGTACAAGATATACAAATATAGGCCTAGCACAATATAACATGGGTACAAGATATACAAATATAGGCCTAGCACAATATAACATGGGTACAAGATATACAAATATAGGCCTGGCACAATATACATGGGCTACAAGATATAGCAAATATAGGCCTGGCACAATATAACATGGGTACAAGATATACAAATATAGGCCTAGCACAATATAACATGGGTACAAGATATACAAATATAGGCCTAGCACAATACAACATGGGTAAAAGATATACAAATATAGGCCTAGCACAGTCTAACATGTGTACAAGATATACAAATATAGGCCTAGCACAATATAACATGGGTACAAGATATACAAATATAGGCCTAGCACAATATAACATGGGTACAAGATATACAAATATAGGCCTAGCACAATATAACATGGGTACAAGATATACAAATATAGGCCTAGCACATTCTAACATGGGTACAAGATATACAAATATAGGCCTAGCACAATATAACATGGGTACAAGATATACAAATATAGGCCTAGCACAATATAACATGGGTACACGATATACAAATATAGGCCTGGCACAATATAACATGGGTACAAGATATACAAATATAGGCCTGGCACAATATAACATGGGTACAAGATATACAAATATAGGCCTGGCACAATAATACATGGGTACAAGATATACAAATATAGGCCTAGCACAATATAACATGGGTACAAGATATACAAATATAGGCCTAGCACAGTCTAACATGGGTACAAGATATACAAATATAGGCCTAGCACAATATAACATGGGTACAAGATATACAAATATAGGCCTAGTACAATATAACATGGTACACGATATACAAATATAGGCCTGGCACAATATAACATGGTAGCAAGATATACAATATAGGCCTGGCACAATATAACATGGGTACAAGATATACAAAATATAGGCCTGGCACAATAATACATGGGTACAAGATATACAAATATAGGCCTAGCACAATATAACATGGGTACAAGATATACAATATAGGTGCCTGGCACAATATAACATGGGTACAAGATATACAAATATAGCCTAGCACAATATAACATGGGTACAAGATATACAAGATATAGGCCTAGCCAGATATAACATGGGTACAAGATATACAAATATAGGCCTAGCACAGTCTAACATGGGTACAAGATATACCAAATATAGGCCTAGCACAATATAACATGGGTACAAGATATACAAATATAGGCCTAGCACAATATAACATAGGTACAAAGATATACAAATATAGGCCTGGCACAATATAACATGGTACAAGATATACAAATATAGGCCTAGCACAATATAACATGGGTACAAGATATACAAATATAGGCCTAGCACAGTCTAACATGGGTACAAGGATATACAGATATAGGCCTAGCACAATATAACATGGGTACAAGATATACAATATAAGCCTAGCACAATATAACATGGGTACAAGATATACAAATATAGGCCCTAGCACAATATAACATGGGTACAAGATATACAAATATAGGCCTGGCACAATATAACGTTTGCGCCTTACGGCATATAATAGATCCTTTACTTATTTACCAGAACCACAGTCGCCTTAAAGTGTATACGAGAGGGCCTCTACTTTGATTGATGATTGATTGATTGATTTAGGAACCGACATCACAGAATTTTGGGCATTCCATAAGCGCTCCGTCCAATCTTCATCAGCCAGCGAAGACCTCCAACACCACAGCACCAGCTGCAATCTGACTACATGTCCGTCTCGCCCTTTCCCCCCGAGCGGCTAGCGCCGGCCAGATCCCCCGCCACTCCTCGTCGTCCCACTCTTACCAGACCAGGGTTGATCCCCCCCCCCCCCTCCCCCGAGGTGCACACGCGCTCCCACAAGGCCGTAACAACGTCTGTCCCACCATGCATCAACACTCCACCAAGATTTTCAGAGCCAGCCAATCCGTCCGCCTGTTCACTCGTCAGCACACCAGCATGTCCCGGAGAAAAGATCCAGAGGACCCCCGCCACCTGCGACCTCTGCAGCGAAGCAAGCCACCCTGCCCGAAGCCTGCCCTCCCCCACCCTCCCCAGCACACCCCTGAGTCAGTCATAATCACGATGTGTGTGTGCTTCGCACTCTCCATCCTCGAAAGCTGCTCTGACCGCCTCCACCTCCATTCCCCAAACCAGATGCCGTGGTATCACACGCCAGGCTCTCCCGCACCAAACGTCGACCATTAGCCTTTGCTAAGAACCCCCCAGGCACCTCTGTGTAGACAATATCAATTACCGTGTTAAATCTATGTAGCAGCATGTGTAATAATACGTATGTACTCTTGAATATAACAAAGCCTAGAGTTTAAAAGTCATTGTCTCAGAGGACGTGGCGATGATGATGATAATGATGATGATGATTATGGCGATGAAGATGATAATGGTGATTAATGAAAAATGTCCTTACTTGTATCTATAGGTGTCGCTATCATCAATTTTCCTTTAAAGTTCTATTACTTTCATTTCGGTGATTAAATAACTAGAAATCTGGAGACCTGTCCCAGCTGTGGCACACAGATTAGGGTACAGGCCAGCCAGCAAATTTAAAACATTATTTCTGCGTTATTTCCATATATGATTATAGTTACGTTGCAACCATCATCACATTTGCTGGCTCAATAGCAGAAATCTGTGCATTGTGAACAAGTGGTTTATGCGTAAGACTTGGTTGTGAGTCATTTTAGCAAGACCGCCCGACCATTTATATCTATCCCGAATAACTGCGATTGAAGTGATAATGTGCATCAGTTTACACGCAACTCTCAACACAATGGGAGGTGGGGTAGTAGGGAGCAAGACTGCTCTTTGAGATAAGGTAAATATACGACAGGTAACAACGGGTAAATAAATTAACCTTCTGATGATTACATGTTCCAGGCATGTTTTCTTTCTTTATGGCCCTGACCTCATGACCCTTCTGGACGGGAACAGCTGCGAGTTCAGGTTATGATCTAGAAAGCTAACATTGCTTTCAGCTTGTAATCGATGGAGAGCCCCTTTAGGGCACAGAGTGAACTGTTTTAAGAGTGAGCCCAAACCTTATATACATTTTAGCAACCAATCGTGTTTTTCAGCCAAGTTGTATATACTCCTAACCCGATTTAAGCACTACACATTTAGACATGGAGTCATAAAAGAAATGTATATTATTAAGATAATCAATAAATAAACACACTTGCATAAAAAATGCGACACTATTTTGAAATTAAAACTGTCCCGAAGGAGAACTTGCTATGTCGCTATGTGTCTGCGAAGTGGCTATCACGTTTGATTGGCCTGAATGCGCGGGGGGAAAAGATGTCATCTCCCCCCCCCCCCCCTCACTCCCCCGTTAGGGTAAAACGAGTGTAGAGCAGAAGACGAATGCAGAGCAGGAGACGAGTGCAGGCGCGGGAGACGAGTGCAGGCGCGGGAGACGAGTGCAGGTGTGGGAAAACGAGTGCAAGGCGCAGAACCCTCGAGTGGCCCTGTTCATGACAATATCAATGCAATCTACTAAATTTTACACTAACTCTCCCACCGGATAAACTGTTTGAGTCAAGAACCGACATCACAGCACTCGGGGCATTCCCATAAGCGCTCAGTCCTTATCTTCAACAGTCAGCGAAGAGACCTAATACTAATGTTTACCTGTAGCGTCTGATTATATGTCTGGCCTTCCCTTTGAGCTTTGAGTGTCGGCAGATCCCCCGGTCACTCCCTGGGCGCTATTCTCTCCAAGTCATGTTTATCTATCTATTCTTCTGTACTATACACACAATTCCAAAGGGCCCTAACCACATCTGTCTTATCATGCACCAATACCCCACCGAGTGATGCAGACTCAGCCAATCTGTAATACCCCACCGAGTAATGCAGACTCAGCCAATCTGTAATACCCCACCGAGTAATGCAGACTCAGGCAACCTGTAATACCCCCGAGTGATGCAGACTCAGCCAACCTGTAATACCCCACCGAGTGATGCAGACTCGGCCAATCTGTATACCCCACCGAGTGATGCAGTCTCAGGCAACCTGTAATACCCCACCGAGTGATGCAGACTCAGGCAACCTGTCCGCCTGATCGTTTCCCACAATACCAGACTGTCCTGGGAAATAACTTAGTACCTAGGGTTTTAGAACTGGAGCACCCGTATCTCGGTGGCAAACCAGCCTGTTTGGTTTGGTAATATGAAATGTTTTATTGTTGTTTGTTGTTGTTTTTTTTGTTTTTTGTTGTTGTTGTTGCTGTTTTTGTTCTTGTGTACCACATGTAACGATTAGTTAAAAAGTAGTATAGAATATGCCGGTCTCTCTGGCTGAGGGGGTTACAACACTTTCTCCGTAATCCCGTTTATCACGCAGAGTCCTCGTAGCGGGAGAGAACTGGGAGCGGTTCGACCCCCGCTGGTGACTTGCGGGATACTGAGGCCGGCCGCTCAGAAAGCAATGGCAACACTACTGAGCGTAATCTTGCCAAGAAATCAACAGACAGCTGAAAGATGCTGCTGTTGACAGCGATGTCCTGTAAAGGATATGCAAAAAAAAAAAAAAGTATAGAATATAACATCATTAATGGTTTAAAGCAGCTGTCATCAAGCGATGCTTCAGGCATTACGGGATAACTTCTCTCGCACCACACAAAAAGATTGTAAGTCGTACGAGAGGCATGGATTACACATTTTATTGCCACTGGCTCTTTACACTACATCAATGCACAAAAACGGTCGCTAATACATCACACAAGAATACACATAATTCCCTATCACTAGTCGTTTCCTAACCCTAATGCTAACTCTATCTACTTGGCTAAAGAAACACGCATCGACACTAATCGATGCGCTCGCTATGAAGTCTGTCCCCGGTCTGACTCTTTTCCTCGCGTGGCTACACAGCACGCGGAAGGACCTTGTGTGCCCTTCGGCTTGTGCGTGCTGCATCACTCGGCACGCTTAGAGTAGCCGTCTCCTCTTGAGTGGTATTCCACTTCTCCGTGTCTATCACGTAGGCGTGATTGCGCCGTGACCAGAGTGCTTACTCTCTGGTTGACACCTCCGTGTCTCATGAGAGAACTATTTAATAGTTCCCCTTCCTACCTACCCCTTACATCTACCCTGCCCTCATGTAGGGGCACTGGGTGACCTCTAATCTACTTGAGGTAGACCACTCTTTCAGGGTGGTCTTCACTACTCCTAATTGAGTCTTTGACACACACCCTCCCCTCCTGTGTTGCGTTACAAACTTTGACTCATGGTTGTGACGCAAGAGGTTTCTAAAAATTGTGTATCTAATTTTTTGTCAAAGACTACTGATACTCTGGTTCTGGGTGACTCAACAGACTTCTACTGACTATTGTCACAATGTAGTATCACTTTACTTGGCTACTGGTAATCGCCACAAACTTGTCTGGTTGGCGTGAGCCCTCTTCTCAATCGCAATATTATATTAATTAGAGGTTTGTCTGAACCGGACCATTGTCTTATAGACCTGCCCTCAAATAGTAAATTAACTCACTACCCATACAAAGTTGACTTTCTTAGGGTCAACACATGAATTGCTTCATGTCCCCCATATAATATTAAACAACCCTTACACAAGCTGTGTGCGACAGGCTTTACCTATCTCGCTTCCGCGTGTAAAGTTATCTTTCACTGTTAAGTTAGTGTTTCGTTGTCTATTGTGTCCCCTGACCCGGAGTTATCTCCCTTTGTTCTCAAAAATGTATGTACTTTACATGTTTGTATTTCTGGTTGTTTGCGTGTTTGAATCTAACCTATAATATAATTTAACTCCTAACCTGTGTGTCTGTCTACAATATGCTATGTAAGTTAGTTTTCAAGTGCCATAATTCGGTTAAATGTGGCCACAAACAAGTGTATAACACTAATTCGTGACTACGTTTCCGTCTTATGAGACTTAAAATACTTTCATCTAAGATCTACACTAAACTACACATAACACACTCAAGACAGTACATTTTCACATTGAAAGCAAACGCTTGACGCAGACAAAAAATAAAAAGTCGCGTTGAGCGGCAGAAAAAATCCGCTGGTTGTCCTCACTCTCCCTTGTATATTTTCCATTTACTCTCACTTTCACACTTCTGTCACACATCTTTTATCCTCACAATTATTTAAAAACCTTGAAGTGACACTGTACAAGTTGGCTCAGTTTGAAAAAACGTTGAGCTTAATGACTGTGCGTACTTGGCTGCACGAGTCATGTATTTACAAAATATTTACATGTAAGAAAAAGGGTTGATGGTTTGTACCCTGATACTATTACCAGCTATATTCTACTGAAATACTAATACTAATTCTATATATATATGTATTTAAAGTTGTTATACTACTTTAATCTAATCTAAGGAAGTAATCTAACTATCTACAAAAAGAATGACATTAATGTGAGATGAGTTATGTACCTTTCTGAATGGGTGATGTGAAATGTAAGAAAATTATAAATACTGTTTTAATGTTTAAATGAAAACATATATGATTGATATTTTTACTCTAAATGGTGTAAATGATGTCTGTTTATCTGTATAATCCTATAAGGTGTAAACTACTTTAATCCTAAATGATGAGGTTGTTAAGTGTTCATGAAGATGGAATGAAATAAAGTGAACTGAAATGAACTAAATGGTACTGTTTCTATCTAAACTTTTTAACCTAGTTTTTAATTAGCTGTTTATTAAGTCTAAAGTACTATCCTATTCTACTTTTATCCTAAGTAAGTGGGTAAATTAATGGTTTATTTACACTACAAAAAAAAAATCTATTTATATTCCCTAACATCTAATCTAAATCTAGTATTAAGTAACTATTCTAACTCTAATTTATCACTATATTAAAAACATGTTATAATACATATCACATTAAATAAATATATCTACATGGTATTTAAAATACCCAGGTTAGTAGTTGCCATAATGTTCAGAAATTGCTTTCGGTGGCATAATTTATATATACACAATTATCCTGGGTATATTTAATACACTACACAGTCATACTTGTGTCTTATGGGTATTATTTCAATCGTAGAGACCGCTTGGTGTCGTAGACAAGTAAATTCGTGTCTGTTAATTATGCATTGTTCTGACACTGTTCTTCCATGATTAACACAGGTGATTCACCGGAACACAAATGGAGCATAGTAAATAACGAGCTGTCTATGTACACATGGTGATTCACTAGTCCTTGGAGCACAGTTCTTATTCTGTTGTCTACGGACACATGGTGGTTCACTGTTCTTAGCACACAGTCCTGGACATGATGTCTATGTAATACATAGTATATTTACACAGGATATTCTAAGTGTACTAAATAACCATTCCTTAAACTACCTATTCATGTGGCATATCAGGTATTTCTACCTCAGATGGTCGACTAAGGGTATCAGCCAGAATGTTGTCCTTACCCTTAATATGCTCTATACTAAAAGTATAATTCTGTAATATTAATGACCACCTGTAAATGCGGTCGTTACGATGCACCCCACTTTGTATGACCGTGATCGGGAGTTGTCGGTCTGGACTACAAAGTGAACGCCCGCTAGAAATCGATGCAACTTTCTCACCGAATAGATGACGCTTAGGGCATTCCAACTCTGATATGGAATATCTGGACTCAGCAGGTGTGATCTTGCGGCTCACGTAGCAAATCGGATGGAAGATGCCATCATAAAACTGGCCTAGTACTGCAGCGATGGATATCCTGCTGGCATCTGTCCTAAGATAATAAACGAGCCTAGGATTAGGCAAACGGAGGATTGGTACATTGCTAAATAGGAGTTTTAATTTTGACAATGCAGAAATTAATAATGCATCTTTAACATCTAATTTTACTGATGCTTTTAAAACATTTGAAAATACACTTGTAATTTCTGCTAAGTTCGGTATGAACTTACTGTAATAATTTACTAAACCCAAAAGGCTCCTGACCTGCTTCTTTGTTGTAGGCATGGTCAGATTCATATTTTTAGTAATAATTCTATTGTCAGTTTTTAGTTGTCCTTGTGAAATGACATGACCCAAAAAATCAATTTCTTGTAGGCCCAATTCAACTTTGCTCGGTTTGACAGTGAGACCGAAGAGTCGCAACCTATCGAAGACATGTCTGAGTTTCAGTAAGTGTGTTGTCCAGTCGTCTGTATGGACACAATTATCATCTATATAGGTCACTGTATTCGTCACTCCATGTAGTAAATCTCTAGTTAAGCGTACGAAAGTGGCAGGAGCGTTACGAAGTCCGAAAGGAAGAAACCGCCACTCGTACAGCCCTAAAGGTGTTGAGAAAGCAGTAAGATGGATGGATTCAGTCTGCATAGGGACCTGCCAATATCCCTTAGTAAGGTCTAATTTAGAGAAGATTTTGGAGGTGGACATATCAAGAATAAGATCTTCGCAGGAAGGAATTGGTTCTGCGTCGATCTTAGTGACATTATTGAGTTTTCTATAGTCCACACAAAGACGAAGTGTGGAGTCTTTTTTCTTGACTAGGACGATTGGAAAGGAGTACTCAGATGTAGATTTCTGAATGATCCCACTAACCTCTAAATTAAGAATTTCCTTATTTAGACTTTCTCTATAGCTAAGTGGGATAGAGTACGGCCTGCATTTGATAGGCTTAGAGTCCGAAAGAAGGATGGAGTGCTCGATCCTGTCCGTCCTACCTGGAATGTCGGAAAATATGTCCTTATATTCCGTCACTAATTCTATTGTCTGTCGTCGTTGCTCGTCTGTTAGTCCCGTTTCTAACCGTATGCACTCTAATGTAGCAGTCTTGTCTACAATTGGAACAGGTAGTTCCATCCCGTCGTCGTCTACCTGATTCAGTACGGTAGTGGTGCTAAGTGCGTTTTCTGTATGCTCACTAGGTGTATGCAATCGTCGGCTTTGCCAGTCTCGCTAACTAGTGTAGTTGCGTTATGTATGTCTGTCGTCTGATCAATAGGTGTGGGTGCATTGTGTTCGTCTGTCTCTACTTCTGTCTCTTGTCGTGAAAAGTAAGGTTTCAACATGTTGATATGAAATATCTTTAAGTGTCCGTTTATCGATATTTCATAGTCGACATCTGAAATTTTACGTACCACCTTGAATGGCCCTTGCCATGAGGTCAATAATAAATTTTGTTTGTCTGGAAGTGAAAGCAGTATGTCTTGATCTGGTTCAAGATTTATGGGTCTAGCACTTTTATTAGGACTGTGATGTTTGAGGATATCTGAACTGTTCACTGGAGTGAATCCATTCTTCTCCTCCCAGACAGATATTTCTTCATCTGTACAGTGCTTTAGCTGGGGTAGACACCCAAGAATTAAATCAGTACAAGGGTTGTCTAATATTGCACATGTAAAGGTACCAGAAAGGAACGGGGTGTTTATACGGGCTCTTGCCAGAGGATAGGTTTCTATATTACCAGAAAAAGTACGGCATTTTACAGAGTCACCAGTATAATCCTTTGGATTAACAAGTTCCTTTTTAACACCAATAATAGAGCTCCCACTGTCAAGCAAACATCGGCATGGTTTCTCATTGACCATTGCAGAGTGGAACAATAGATTGCCTCTGGAGGCTACAGCTGCATTTGCATTCTCCAAGGAGGATGTTACAATATGTCCACATGTAAGTTTGCCGTCTGCATGAAATTGGTGACATCGCTCACAACTGTCAAAGCTTAATATATCGTTTACACAACAAACATCTACAGATTGGTTAAAAGGTAATTCATTCTCGACTCTCACACTCAGTCTCACTCCACTATCAGAAGATGTATCAATTAACACTGCACTTATTGGCCTTCATACGTTGGCGGCCCAGGCACTTATTTGAATAATGCCCGTAGCTGGAACAGAAGAAGCATTTGACTGCACGCCTGTATGCAGTTCTCTTGTTTTGTTGCTTCTTAATGACCATCTCAAGATGTGCAGGATAGTTTGGTGATTTATCACACATAGAATAAGTATCATGGAAAAGTTGGCAATAAACACATTTAGGCAATTTTTGGTCTTTCTTGTCGACTCTCTGAAATGGTTTTTTATTGCTACGATAGCTTTTAGGTTGGTCCTTAACAAAAGAGACTATTTCAGAGTCGATATTAGATGTTTTAAAAATATCCCTATTCGAGGAAAAATATGCAGAGCCTTTCTTTTCAAATTGTTCTATGGTCTCGATGTCTGACTGCTGAAGGAATTTAGCGAAAGGAGATGGTATAGTGGATATGACTTTATCCATGGCTATTAAGTTTTTAAGTTTCTCATAGTCTTTTCCTATGTTTGCTGCATTAAGCCATCTATTTAGTACGCTTTGGACATTCGAGACATAATCGATGAAAGTCTCACTTGGTTTTGGTTTTAAATTTGAAAACTGTACTTGATACCCAGGGGCATCAAGTAAGAAGTGTTGCATTATCCTATCATGGATGTACTGATAGTTAGATCTAAGATCAGTTGGTATTGATTCAATTACTTTAAGGGGCTCCCCACTAAGGTTCTTCATGTAAATCATAGCCCACATATCGATTGGTAACTTGGTGGTATTTAAACTGATATTCGACATTTTCTGTCCAGGCTGATATGGAGTCTTCTTTACAGAATGGTTTAATAATATTTTATACTTATTAAATTTATTTTCTTCTTGCTGACTCTTTAGTTTTGTAGCGGAGATCTCTAAGTGTGAATCTACATCAATACCTTTCATCTTTAACTGAGTCTCTGATTCAACTTGTATTTGTTTTTCCTTAACTCTTGCCATTTCATCTATCTCTTTTTGCTTTAGTTCTCTCTCCTGATCTAATTGCTTTTGCTTTAATTCTTTTTCTTGATCTAACTGTTTTGTTAATCTCCTTATCATGTTCTAACTGCTTTTGCTTTGTTATCTCAGCTAGTTCTACAATCTCCTTTTGGTGTTGTCTTTCTTGTTCTCCAATCTCCTTTGATGTTGTCTTTCTCGTGCACGTTCATGTCTCTCAGCATCTTTTGCTTCCTTAAATTTTTGATCAGCATATTGCTCTAATTCCTTTCCTGTGTATTCTAATTCCTTGCCTGCTTTTATGAAATCAGCTAACGTTGCCATGTTGTTGGGTAATCAGCTAGAGCTGACAGGCACTTAATTATTTATTTAGGTATATTGATATGCTAAGTTTTTAATTCCCTGTGTACAAAATTATACCCTTAGATTGCACCTTGAAAACTGGATCACAAAAAAAAAATAATATACTAATAGATTACACGCTGAAAAAGAGATGCATTATTAATCATATTGCATTCAAAATACTTTGGGTATACTCATCTTAACATTCCAGATCGATCAGGTACAAATGTTTGGCACCTCAGGTCCCCTCGTTTGGCACTACGACAAACACCTCGTGTTACATTTCTAACAGCTGTTGTTCTCCCTGGTTTACAAGAGCATCAACAATTAACAAATTGTAAACGACATATGACTTTAGACAATTTTGTACAATCACAATCACATGCCCCCGGACAATACAATGTAGTCTAATTAATATTAAATGTCAATGTCCTGTCTTCGTTCTAACGTCTTCTGCCTTCCTTAACTAATCTAGTTTAATCTATGGAAGTGTTGTGCAGACCGAGTTTTATTTGCCTAGCGAAAGTAGTGCCATCGTGACAGTAACAAATAGAAAAGGTAAAGAAATAATTAAATAAATGCTTTTAAATAAATATAAAAGTAATAATATTGTTCAAATAAGTAAATATATTCATTAAATAGTTAATATAAACCAATAATATATGATATAAGCCAAAGATTCAGGCGAGCAGCCGCTTTGCGATTTGTAAACAATCTGTCGCTGATTGCAAATGGCGTAACGCAGCTGTTTGTCAGTCGCGATACGTCACAGGCGCAGCGCTATTTTTAGATTGGAAAAATCAATATTGTCGCCGGCTGATTTTTCTGTGTATCGCTCCGCCGTGAATCATATTTGACAAATACTCGTAAATAAATAAGTAATTATAAAAATAAATGATAGAAAACTATAATAACAATACTTACAAATCAGAAAACATGTTCATAGAACACTAAACATTTCGATAAGCATAAATAAACACGATTGATCACGATGGGCACAGCTCAGCTCGCAACTTGTTCTGGTCTGCACACGTCATTATTCACTAACACAAATTAAACCCTGTTATTAACTGACAGTAATGCTATTTTAGAGCCGTGGGTGAGTGTTTTAGCTTGAACAATTGTCCAAGCTACACTTCTGACACCACTTTATCCTAGCCTGTCATCAAGCGATGCTTCAGGCATTACGGGATAACTTCTCTCGCACCACACAAAAAGATTGTAAGTCGTACGAGAGGCATGGATTACACATTTTATTGCCACTGGCTCTTTACACTACATCAATGCACAAAAACGGTCGCTAATACATCACACAAGAATACACATAATTCCCTATCACTAGTCGTTTCCTAACCCTAATGCTAACTCTATCTACTTGGCTAAAGAAACACGCATCGACACTAATCGATGCGCTCGCTATGAAGTCTGTCCCCGGTCTGACTCTTTTCCTCGCGTGGCTACACAGCACGCGGAAGGACCTTGTGTGCCCTTCGGCTTGTGCGTGCTGCATCACTTAGCACGCTTAGAGTAGCCGTCTCCTCTTGAGTGGTATTCCACTTCTCCGTGTCTATCACGTAGGCGTGATTGCGCCGTGACCAGAGTGCTTACTCTCTGGTTGACACCTCCGTGTCTCATGAGAGAACTACTTGATAGTTCCCCTTCCTACCTACTCCTTACATCTACCCTGCCCTCATGTAGGGGCACTGGGTGACCTCTAATCTACTTGAGGTAGACCACTCTTTCAGGGTGGTCTTCACTACTCCCTAATTGAGTCTTTGACAGCAGCCTGTTGTATTCAAGTAGCCGTGTGTAGCACTATATTTTAGCCTGTAAATTCTGAAGCCATTCTTTTTTAAGATCAATATTACTTCAACTATTAGTTGTTGGGAAATTTATAATATAGGTTGCTGAAAGACTGTGTCCAGTGGAAAGGTAAGTATACAGCCAGTTCTCGTGTGCAGGGGTCAAATCTTGTACGTCATCAAAATTAAAGTTAAAAATGTTCCTTTTCGTACATCATTAATATATAATGAAGATGGAATGCTAGGTTACATTTCCCACGATAAAGTGGCACACGCCAGGTGTGTGTGTGTGTGTGTGGGGGGGGGGGGGGCTTAATATGGGTAATATAAGGCCTTAACTGCTGTGAAATAGTTGTTAGTGCTTTGCCTGTCAGAGTTAGTTGCCCAGGTTCAAATCCCCAAGTAAGACCAAATGACATTGTCCGATTAGCATGGCTATGGGGTCGACCAAGCCTCATAAAATAGGGTGCCAGACATTCTCATAAAAGTCTGGGGAGGAACTGTCCTGGTACCCATTTAAGGGTGAGTCGACCTGGGAGCTGAGGTTATTTATGAACTATTATCCGCGCTGGCCGAGAGGCTAGAACGCCGACTCTCATTCGGGAGACCCGGGTTCGATCCCTCGGTAAGGGGGTGGGATTTTTTTCTGTCGGGGGCAAAAAGAAAATCCTAACCTAATTTCGCGGCGACTGCACTAGCCAGGCGACCTTAATTCCTCAGGCTCAAAGACCCCTCTGCCATACACCGAAAGGTACTATATTGGCAGTAAATGACAGTTGTTGACAGTTTATCCGTGCTGAAGGCGATTTCAACACATGACTATGGGACTTCAGATCAGCGTGCTAATCCCAACGACACGGCTGCTTTCACTCTAACTATATGTTTTTTGGGACGTTTAGTTGAAGGGGCCCTTTTTTCTACCAAACTCATGAAGGACATTCATAGTGTTGAATCGATGATTCCGTCCTTTACTTTGGGACGTTAATAACAAGTACCTTTGAAGTCGGAGTGGGTTCGCCTGAAGGGGAGGGACACCGGTAAAAGGGAAAGCACACCCACAAGCAAAATTCAGTCCCTTACTACTTTTAACAGCGTGTAAGGACTACGCTTGAGTTTAAGCAAGCGAACAAAAAGAAGAAGAAGAAACGATGATATGGTTTTACCGTCTAGTAAATCTAATGTTGAACTGTATTACACGTTCATAATTTTTGCGGTACTGTACCATGCGGAAAGGCAGCGTGACAAGGTACTCAGGTCACATCACATCATATAACAATTTACCGAAAACAAACACGGAGGGATCAATCGAGGGCCAAATAATGACACAGCGTCAAAGATATGAATGTATTGACAACATCTAAATATGATCTGTATACTTCTCTTTTCTATCTTTCG